>QLTV01000867.1:1371207-1384063 GCA_003457575.1 Thermophis baileyi
GGAGATTATCAGTGGTCTTGTATGTCTTCCATTTTCTAATTATTGCTCCCACAGTTGATTTCTTCACACCAAGCTGCTTGCCTATTGCAGCTTCAGTCTTCCCAGCCTGGTGCAGGTCTACAGTTTTGTTTCTGGTGTCCTTCGACAGCTCTTTGGTCTTCACCATAGTGGAGTTTGGAGTGTGACTGTTTGAGGTTGTGGACAGGTGTCCTTTATACTGATAACAAGTTCAATCAGGTGCCATTAATACAGGTAATGAGTGGAGGACAGAGCAGCCTCTTAAAGAAGAAGTTACAGGTCTGTGAGAGCCAAAAATCTTGCTTGTTTGTAGGTGACCAAATACTTATTTTCCACCATAATTTGCAAATAAATTCTTTCCAAATCAGGCAATGTGATTGTCTGGATTTGTTTTCTCATTTAGTCTCTCATAGTTGAGGTCTACCTATGATGTCAATTACAGGCCTCTCTCATCTTTTTAAGTGCGAGAACTTGCACAATTGGTGGCTGACTAAATACTTTTTTGCCCCACTGTATTTCCAATACCAGATTTTAGTAAAATTTCATATAAAGTTCTCTTGAGAATCTACTTTATATCTTCTACATAAAGAACTCATGATCATTCCTTTTTACAGATAAGGGATATAATAATATTTATATTTATAATAAATGGACATATATTTGCTCTTTTGAAGACTGCAAGAAGTGAGACTAAACCTTCTAAAGGCTTTGCTGATGAAACGAGAAGAGAAGCACAATGAATTAAATGTCAGTTGCTTAGATGCACACTGGTTTAAACTTATGCAAGAAAAAGAAAAGAAAGTGAAAAAGATTCAACATGAACACATAAAAGGTATGGAGCAAAATCATTAGATAGTAAGTATATTCTCAAGAGAGCTGAAATTCCTAGCAATAGAAGGCTTGTTGAGAAACAGAGAGAGAGAGAGAAAACCACATCATTGAGAATGGGCATACGTTCATCTCTGGTAGTAACAACCATATTTGCAAGCATATTCCATTTTCCTTTTGTTAGTTTTCATACTATTACTATGTAATTGAAAAGAGCCTGAGCATCTACAAAACCAATGAATCTTCCCAAACAAAATGAGATTGCTTCTACATAAAGGATCTAAGACTAATGACAATATTGATCGTTGAACACATCTTCAGCAATTAGCTGAATTCTTTAATTTCTGTCTGTCAAGTGTCCAATATCCACAAAATAATTCCTGATTATTATCCACAAAATAATCCCTAATTTCTGATCATAATTTTGAATCTATAGAAATATGACTGGATGCCAAGGTAATTTTTCATTGGCAAAAAGTCAAAGAATCTTGACGGTAGCATTTGTAGAGTCATTTTTTGTTTCTGAGACTATTCTTCAACTACATGGTTTAATACTAGGTACATGATAGAATGCTTATCTTCAAAGCCAGCTTCATCTTCTGCCAACTTATTCCCAGCACTAAATTAGTGTAATAACTTCCAGTATAGATGTCTGGCATAGATTATATTAATACCTAAAGGTCTGAAAGGACAGTAATTGGTTAGAGCTGTCCACTTGGCCAGCATGATTTGATTCAAGCTTCAGAAAATTGATGCAACACAGCATGGTTAGGAATGCATCTTTATAGTAATTCATGAATTCATTGCAGTTGACTGTGTTTGTAATTGGCTGTTTATATTCTCCACATTCCTGCTCTGGGAAACTGGCTGCTAACAAAAATGCAATAAGATGTTTCAGTATCTCATTCTTAGCAAATGGAAATAATAGTAGCCAAATCCCAGTCTTCAAGGAAATGAAGAGGTCAACTGCTATATTTAAAACTGGTGTGATTTTATCTGCAATTTATTTACAGCAATCAGAAGATTAATAGCCAAGGGAAAAAATATAGAGGGAAAACTAGAGAGAAGAAATGTAATTAAGGACTACACTGAATTTGAATCACAGCCTTATGCTCCATTATCAAGAATTGGCTACTTTCCAGATAATCATGCAGATCGTTATGTAGTGAAGAATTCCTTTCTCAACACCTATGAAGGTGAGTCATGTTTAAATTCATTCATTCATTCCAGGATCACTGTGTCCTACATGGAGCTGCCAGTGTGGGAAGTTAGATTCATATGCATTTTGTGCACTAGTACTTTTGGAAGGTACCATGTTTCCCTGAAAATACGACCTGTCCCGAAAATAAGGCCAAGCCTGATTTTTTGGGGTGGGCGTAAATATATGCCCTCCCCCAGACCTAGTGAAGGGGTGGGCATGGCCAGCACAGGAGGCAGCCCTTCCCTTCCCTGGTCACCTCAAGGCTGTTGGGCCCTTTAACCACAGCCCGCTGATCAGTTGATTGAGCGAGGGCCGGGAATTCTGTCTCTCCAGATGCCTGGAGATATTTCCAGCGCACTCTTGCTAGCCCCAGCTCTGCCAGGACAGCGCCGTTCTAGTGCCCACTGCCCTGCCAAAGGCAAAGCGGAAGCAGGCAGGGGCCGCGCAGGGCTCCTCCTAACCCTAACCCAGCCACAGCGCTCGTTGGGGGCAATATGGAGCAAGCAGCAACCACGGTTTGCATTCCACGGGTGTTGCTTAGCTCCTGCTACAATGAGGCAGAAAGCCAGGCGGCCCGTTGGAATTGCCCCCCACCTCTACCCCGCTGCTGCATGAGGTGAGTTTGAGTTTGGCATTTTACCTTCCTGCCTTTTGTGAATTTTTGGCTACATGCTGCACGCAAAAAATCTTTCTCTCCTCCAAACTCCGCTAGAAATGAGTCTTCATGAGACTCATCGCGCCGGCGCAGCCTCTTGGAGCAAAAGGAGAAAAATATTTCTGCTGCTTTCTTTGCGTGCAGCCAAAGGTTCGCAAAAGGAAAGCAGCAGAAATCTCTCCTTTCGCTCACACACATGATGAAAACGGCGGAGGGCAGGCAACCGGGTAAGGGGACTGACCCTCCCCTGCCTCCAGCTCGGTGCCTGCTCAGGGTGGCGCCCCGAGGCCTGGCCTCTGCGTGGGCGACCCCCGCACGGCCAATGTGAGAAATGGGCTCCCTCGAAGCACCTCCTCTCTGGGCCTTGCCTGCCTCGGAAGCCAGGGATCCTGCAGGCATCTCAGCCACGTAAATGCTGCCTAAATCCCCGCAACTTGAGCAAGCCACGCAGCTGCTCCACCCACCTGCCCGCCCACCGCACCTGGGCCTGCCAGGCACCGTCCGCCCCAAACCAAGCGGCGGGGAGGCTTCAGGACAGCGCCGTTCTAGTGCCCACTGCCCTGCCAAAGGCAAAGCGGAAGCAGGCAGGGGCCGCGCAGGGCTCCTCCTAACCCTAACCCAGCCACAGCGCTCGTTGGGGGCAGCCCATACATGAGGTGAGTTTGAGTTTGGCATTTTACCTTCCTGCCTTTTGTGAATTTTTGGCTACATGCTGCACGCAAAAAATCTTTCTCTCCTCCAAACTCCGCTAGAAATGAGTCTTCATGAGACTCATCGCGCCGGCGCAGCCTCTTGGAGCAAAAGGAGAAAAATATTTCTGCTGCTTTCTTTGCGTGCAGCCAAAGGTTCGCAAAAGGAAAGCAGCAGAAATCTCTCCTTTCGCTCGAAGAGGCTGCGCCGGCGCGATGGTCTCACGAAGACTCATTTCTGGCAGAGTTTGGAGGAGAGGGGGGGGCATTCCGATGGGCCGCATGGCTTTCTGCCTCATTGTAGCAGGAGCCTAAGCAATACCCACGGAGGACAAACCGTGGTCACCGCTTGCTCCATAGCCACAAGGTGAGCTGCGGAACAGAGGGGCCCTCAGCTGCAAGGTTGCCTAGCGCTGTGGGCAGGGCTGGGGCTAGCAAGAGTGCACTGGAAATATCTCCAGGCGCCCGGAGAGACAGAACTTCCCGCCCTTGCTGGATCAGCTGATCCGCAGGCCGAGGTTAAGGGGCCGAGCAGCCATGAGGTGATCGCACTCGCCGCCTCCTGCACCTAACAAAAAAAGACCCCCGAAAATAAGGCCAAGCGCTTATTTCAGGGGTCAAAAGAAAATAAGACAGGAAACGCGGTATGTTTTTCTCCATTGAAACAAATAGAGATACTCTTATGGATGAGAAAAACTCCATTTATGAAGGAGCCATCTTGGACAAAAGAGGTTAATTCTCTTGCATCAATGTTAAAACATACCTTCTAGTCTCTATGTTCATCTTCTATTTTTCTTAGGATTACTTGAACTAGAAGCATTTCTTCCTGATTCTGTTACACAGCCCCGAACTGAAGCTCCAAAACCCAGAAGCTTAACCACAAAAGATGGATTCACTAAGCGGTCTGCTAGACTAGAGATGGAATTAGCACAGGTTTACCAGGTATTTTATTTCCTGCCAGGCCATTTCAACTTTTGGTGCATGGCATCCACAATATAAGTGGCCTTTTTGGTTTTGGGAATGTAACTTGTAGTAAGAAGTGAAGAAAAATTACAGATTCAAAACATGCCAAATTGTTATTTATTGCTAATTTCAGAGTTATGTGTTCTTCTCTCATCCTGTTTTCATTTCTATTTCATACAGTCCTTTAAAATGGGAAAGAATATTATATTTTCTCCAGGTTCTCACCTCAAAATTCCTTTTTATTAGATTGTAAAAATATAGAAAATTTCAAGGATCAGAAATTTTCTATAAATATAGTAAAATGTATGAACAAATTTATTTATTATGAACATAGTAAATAAGAAAATAATGTTGGGGCCAATTAGATACAGACTGATTTTTTATATTATACAACTTTTCCAGATACTGCAAGACAGGAAATACCATATTAAAGAGCCACGCAAGCCACTACGTTTTCTTCAGAGGTTATCAAAGATTTTGGTTCACCCACCCACTCCAGAATTGGAAATACCTTCACTAGTAGGTGTAGTATTGATTGTGAAAGCTTGGCTTAGTTCTAAAAACAGGTGGAACCTATTACTGCACATGGATGCAGGTTAGAAGAACATAGATGAGATCATCATCAGGTTTCACATCAGATATAAATCCAGACTGACAAGGAAGGATAAAAAAACAGTAGCACAGATGAAGCGGGGTGGAGGTGGGGGAACAGAAGTACAAGTACAAAGGAAGATCACAATCACAAGATGGCAGTAGTAATTAGGAGGAAGAAAGCCAGAGAGTAGGCATTTCTCATGTCAGGATGAGAGGATGTTCAAACCAAAAAAGTCGGGTTGGTCCAAAGGGGAGTCGCAGCCCACCAAGAGTCAGATAATAGAATCCCAAAATCAGTGGGCTTCTGAATGAAATCTAGTTTACTTTGTTATATTTATGCTTCTTTTATTGCTGCCTCTTTTTCTTCCTAATCTCCTTTAATGCTGAATTTCTTCCATTCAGATCACCACATACTGTTACATTTCTTATTACTCTGATTCTCCTTTAATTTTAATTCCAATATGTACTTCCTAAAGACAATTTTAAGTTTATCTTTTTTATTGTTAGCAATCACTATTTGGCTAATTGTTTATTATTTATTTGCACATCTTTATCATTTCTACAGATAATGTAGAACATATCCAACACACTTTCCTCTTCCTATTTTCCCCACAACAACAACCTTGTGAGGTGCATTGGGCTGAGAGAGAATGTCTGGCCCAAAGTCACCCAGCTGGCTTTCATGACTAAGGCAGGATTTAGCTTTTGGGGTAATTTTAGCTACCAAATGCAAATTAAAGCCCAAACAGAAGCTTCACTCCCTATGGAATTTTGGTTTAACAAGAGCTCTTAATAACTGGATCTGAGAGAATCTTTTCTGTCCTCTAGTGCACAGGTCTCCAACCTTGGCAACTTTAAGCCTGGCGGACTTCAACTCCCAAAATTCCCCAGCCAGCAAAGCTGGCTGGGGAATTCTGGGAGTTGAAGTCCGCCAGGCTTAAAGTTGCCAAGGTTGGAGACCCCTGCTCTAGTGCATCCCACTGCTCTGAAAGTTCTTCATTATTGCAATCTAACATAATATGTTTGTTGGTGATAGAAAGCCTGCAACTCCCTTATTAACATTTTTGCACAGTAACAAACTGTTGGGACAACACCCTGTAGTTTATTCAACAAACATATATTTTTGAAATCCAGAAATAAAATTATAATTAAAAAGCAATCAATAGAAATTATTAAATAATATTTTGAGGGTAATGATTTACAAGCAATCAAATAATCAGTTGATATTCAATACTTTAAACTAAGAGAGATCTAAAGCAGTTAACAGCCTAAAGGCTAACACAAAAATCTTAGCCTGCAATGAACAGTTCCCTAGTTTGGAAATATAGAGAGACAAATCGATACAGCAAGTTTAAGAAAAAGGAGAAGTGGCAATTGCAGATAATGGGCTCATGGGAGAAATGTAACAACAAGGACATAACAGAGAAAAGGTTATTTATTTCTGATCAGTCAGGAAAAAAATGAAAATGAATTACTTACCCTTATCTGCTCACTTTTGGAAACTGACTTGGCTTATTTTGGAGAAAGAAACAGGGACCAGGGAGAAGTCACTCAGTTCTCAGATTTATTGGAACATGAAATACTTTTTTCATTCTTTCCTTTGGAAATTTTGCAACTAAAAGAAAGCAAAACCAAGCATTTCAAGAAATCGATAATACTTTTCCAATCAGAAAAAAAGAAGAAATTGAAAAATATGCTTTGTTTTCTCTTTCCTAGATTAAGGAGAGAAGAAAAATAAAGAAATTCTTTAACACAATGAGCACTGAGCAACCAGATCTGTTAATTATTATTTTAGTCAAAAGGCTGTAATGAAACAATCAGGTTTGTCATCATCTATAACATGATAAGTTTTGAAGAGTGAAATTATAGATTAGTCCAATGCCACGATTAGTCTATTCATTCACATTCAACATGAGAAAAAGAAAAACATGCATACAAATTGTTATCTATGTAGATTAAGCACCAGAGAGAGTATTGAATGGATAAGGAAAGGCTGTATCTTGAAAGAGATCTTATGAATGTAAAATTGCAAAAGTAGTGATTAATGAAGGCTTTGGTTTTAAAGGCTTTATTTGCCAAAAGGAATCCAGATTCCATTCTTGTACTAACAATACTAACAATAGAAATGGAGAGATGGGGATATGGTATGATATATCTCAGTTATATCTTCATTTAGAAAGGTCAGCCTACAGTTTCCTTACGAATCATTTTACTCCCTATTACAGCCAGGATGATTTTTTTTTTTTTTGCTTTTTGTTCTTTGCTGAGGGCACCTTGTTTATTAGTGGGTGAGGGTCTCTTTACAAATCACCTTACTTGATAGTCAGCTGTCTTTACTAACACACAAGGAAGCCAGCTTTCACTCTAGGAGTGTGCTGTTTGCTGCAACCAGCATGTTTGGCCTTATGATTTAAAAGGAACATTGAGACAGTACATTGAGCCAATTAGGACAGCGGTTTAGGGAGAGGCAGCAAATCAGCAAACGGCAGCTGATAGCAGTTGCTTATTTTGACTTACTAGAGCATCTGATAGTTGATTGGCTCACATCTCCTCCTTATCTGCTTCTTTAGCTTATTACTCTTAATTTTATTACTTTTCTTTAGTTATTGTTTGTATTTCCCGCCTTCACTTGGACACACTAATTGTTTCTCTTCATATCATATGCCAGTAAGAATATGGGCAGCATACTGTAGCCAAAAACAATAAGCAAATCTCTTAGTGAAATGTACCAACTAATTTATCCAGAATCAGACAGGACATAATTCTTGAAAACAGATGTTTTAGCTTATTGCCATATTTCCCAATGCTTTTGTTTTCTTTTAAAGATAGATGAAGAAAGAGAATTGGCTATAATTATACTACAGAAATTAATACGAGGCAGAGCTATCCAAAACATGGTAAGTTTTGTTTTGTGGCATCCATTAACTTGGTGACAGATTTTGTCAATATTTGCGTCTCTCTCCCAACTGTTTATATTAAACCATTTTAATAAGAAAAAAAATCCACATCTGCACCCTAACCCATATGAATCATGTCCTTCCAATTGTTTTGAAGGCACAATAAACTATAGTAGGGTGTTTAGGTCAACTAAGATATTCTCATGAAACTATATCTTATTTAATTTAATTTAATTTAATTTATAAAATTTATATGCCGCCCAACTCCCGAAGGACTCTAGGCGGCTTACATCATGTAAAAAAATAAAAATAAAACATATAAAAACAATTTTAAAAAACATATCCATATTAAAATAAAGCATTCACACAACCATACATGGGCCAATCAGAACAACTATTGGCCCCAGGCCTGCCGGGGCCAATAATTATATATCCCCCATCCTCCCACAACTTAACAGGAACTGTGTAAGAACATTATTCAAGCCAGTACAAATGCACTGCAACCACCCAGAACCCCAGAAAAAGGAAAATGACCACCTACACAACATCTTCCAACAAAATGAATACCCATATAACTTTATCAAAAAGCTGCCTAACACTCAAGCCCTACAGCGCAACCAAACAAGCTATGAAAAGAATAACGCTACCATACATCAAAAACATTTCAGAAACAATTAACAGACTTACAACCACATGGCATTATCATAGCGCACAAAGCAATTAATGCCCTCCTAAATATCTTAATTAAATGGCCCAGTAGCCCAAGAAGAAGAAAAAACATGTCATCTACAATATACAGTGTAAGAGGTGACAGTGACTGTAACAACCACTATGTAGAACAGACAGGCACAAGAGTAATAAGAGCACATCCATGAAACCAACTAGCAGCTGGAAGACACAATGAAATTGCTTAACCTCACAACACATGGACAGACTCAACTATACTTTCATCTGGGAAACTGGACGTCCTATACCAAACTAAACCCAAAACAGTAAGGAATGCCTGAAAGCTTGACATTCAGACAAATCAGATACCAATAAACACATAGAGATAAACCCCATTTATACACCATTCAAAAGAGACAATAATAAAGCTAAGAAGGAAACAAAAAACCAGAACACATTATCTCCAACAACCAACATCCAGATAAGCAAGGATTAATACTAGACAAACAATCAAGCAAAAAACAATACCCTAATCAGGAATTACAAAAGAGAAAACCACATTCCTACAGGCAAGCTACTGTACGTAAGCAGGCAGCAAACCCACAATCACTAGCACTAACTAGATGAGGTTACCTAGTTGGGTAATAAAATACCTGCAAGCAAACAACCAAGCTCAGAGAACACCAAGGATTCCTCATTCAACCCTGAGCTACTTATTTCCCTTCAATTGCAGCCATATTTTATACTAAACAGTATTCAAATTCTAAATTGGATCCAAACTTACAAAACTACAAAGGGAAATGATGATTTAACATTGTTAGTCTGTTTTAATTCCTTTTTCTTTTGTATTCCAAACTCTGTAGTAGCTTAAGGAGCAAAGAAGCAGGTATAAATGGTTTTTTTAAAATTCAGTAACCATGAGAAATCTTAGTTGTTCTGCAATAATTTCAGATTTTCATTTCTGATCATGGTTTGTTGGTCGATACTGTAATTTACTCTGATTTATCCACAATAAACTTGAATAGATTTTGAAGGAAATAAAATAGTTTTGGAGGCAAAAACAAAAATATAAAAACAACAACTGAATACTGTGTTTATTAGAAGAAAAAATAAGATAATCAGATAAGTAATGAGAAAGCCAGTATAATTATATTGGGGCTGTCTGGTAAGGTTACACCTAGGACAAGAAGAAGGTGAAACAAGGGAAATACGGTATAATCATATAAAGGTACCCTGAATGCAGATTTAATTTGAAAAATTAAGAATTTTGTCAATGAATGGTTAACTAGACCTTCTTTGACAAATAGGAAATTCAAGGAAAGAGTAAGTATACATTCAACCTGGTATAAAGAAAACATGATTTAAAAGAACAGAATCCTGAAGCACCTAACAGAATAGGGGCATTTCCAGGACAGTCTGCAAGCCATTGGAGCATATAATTTAGGATGTCCTAAAAGCTATTTCAGAATGCAGAAGACTTTGGGTCCATTAATGTTCTCCCAGTTCAGTTTATTCCCACAGCAACCCAAAAGTACAACTTATTCCTACAGGATTGTTATTGGAATAAACTGAAGAGAATGGCATAGTAGGCAGCCTTGAGCTGGTGGAGAAAAGGTAGGATATAAATCTTTAAAAATATAATAAATAAGCTACCAAACCTGACAACTTCTTGTTTCCACATAAGAATCTTTTTGTTTATCCTTTGCAGTCTAAAGTACTTTGATGTCCTTGCTTAACAACCACAATTTTGAATGGCAACTTCATTGCTAAGCACTCAGATTGTTAAACAAAAATCACATAACTGTGATGGGCTTACAACCACACTACCCCTTCAGTCATTAAGCAAAGCATCATTGTCATTAAATGATACACCACATGATCACAACTTACAATTTTACTTCTGCCTTCTCTATTAACTCTGTTTGTCACAAGTAGTTGTGAAGCACACAAATGACAATCACTTGACTATAGGGTGCTGCTATGTTCATAAATGCAAAGATTGGTTGCAAAGCTTTTTTTTTACATCATTATTATTTTGAACAGTCACTAAATGAGGCAGTTGATAAGTGAGAACTACCTGTATGCTTTCTCCTCTTTTGCGTTATAGATAAATAAGAGTATTAACTAATGCCTATTAATTCATCCAATATGAAGAGTTATCTTTAAAAGTATGCATTATTATTTGTTGAGCATATGGCTTCCTTTCTCAATACAGATTGATAAATTGGAGGAGAAACAGAAATTAAGGTGTATTTTAACATTTTGACACACATGGCAGTGTATTTACTTCTGAGGTTCTTCAGAGCTTAATTTTTTATGTATATGGATTCCCCTTTAAGGAGCAGCCCAGTAGGCAGCAATGAGGGGAATAACGGTCATTTGTTGTAGTTGCTTTCTTTTCTTTCCAGTTCATAAGATATAATATGATGGAACATATATATTTCTATACATTTCTGGGGATGGCTTATGGACTGCATGCTGCAGAAACACTTAAAACTCACTGCAAGCAACATATTCTACTTCTTTCATTCTATTTTTCCACAGCTGCAAACCTGAAGAAGTAAGACTATTATGGGTGTTGAGGGAAAATACCCAAAACTACTCTTCTGTGGCTAGAATAGAATAGAATAACAGAGTTGGATCTTGGGGGTCTTCTAGTCCAACCCCCTGCTTAGGCAGGAAACCCTATACCAGTGATGGCGAACCTTTTTTGGCTCGGGTGCCAAAAGGGTGTGCGCGCGAGCATTGCGCGCGTGAGCAATTGCGCGTGTGAGCGTGCCCACACCCATAATGCAATGCCCTCCCCCCACACATGCGCACACAACCCCCTGCGCTGCCCCCCCGGCGCATTCACGCAGGGCTCACTGAAGCCTCTGGAGCCTGTGGATGGCGAAAAACAGATTCCAGCTGATTTTCGGCCTTCCAGAGGGCGGGGGGGTAGTTTTTGCCTTCACCAGGCTTCAGGAAAGCCTCTGGAGCCAGTGGATGGCGAAAAACGGACCCAACGGCCCAACCAGAACCAAGTGAACTTCCGGTTGGCCCGTTGGGCCGTTTTCGCCCTCCCCAGGCTTCAGGAGGCTTTCCTGAAGCCTGGGGAGAGTGAAAACAGCTGAAAAGAAGGCTGAAAATAAGCTGGCCAGCGCGTGCATGCGCACTGAAGCTGACATAGGGCAACGCCTCGCATGCCCTCAGATATGGCTCCGTGTGCCACCTGTGGCACGCGTGCCATAGGTTCGCCATCACTGCCCTATACCATTTCAGACAAATGATTATCCAATCTCTTCTTAAAAACTTGCAGTGTTGGAGCACCCAGAACTTCTGGAGATGAGCCGTTCCACTGATTAATTGTTCTAACTGTCAGAAAATTTCTCCTTAGTTCTAAGTTGCTTCTCTCCTTGATTAGTTTCCACCCATTGCTTCTTGTCCTGCCCTCAGGTGCTTTGGAGAATAGCTTGACTCCCTCTTCTTTGTGGCAGCCCCTGAGATATTGGAACACTGCTATCATGTCACCTTCTTCTCATTAAATAAGACATACCCAATTCCAGCAACCGTTCTTCATATGTTTTAGCCTCTAGTCCCCTAATTATCTTTGTTACACTTCTCTGCACTCTTTCTAGAGTCTCAACATCTCTTTTACATCATGGCAACCAAAACTGGATGCAGTATTCGAAGTGTGGCCTTACCAAAGCATTATAAAGTGGTATTAACACTTCACGTGATCTTGATTCTATCCGTGTATGCAGCCTAGAACTGTGTTGGCTTTTTTGGCAGCTGCAGCACACTGTTGGCTCATATTTAAATGATTGTCCACTAGGACTCCAAGATCCCTCTCACAGTTACTACTATTGAGTGAGGTACCACATATTCTGTACCTGTGCATTTTATTTTTCTTGCTTAAATGTAGAACCCTATTTTTTTCACCACTGACTTTCATTTTGTTAGATAGCGCCCAATGTTCAAGTCTGTCAAGATCCTTCTGTATCTTACGCCTATCTTCTGGAGTGTTGGCTATTCCTGCCAGCTTGGTGTCATCTGCAAATTTAATGAGTTCCCCATCTATCCCCTCGTCCAAATCATTGATGAAGATGTTGAAGAGTACTGGGCCTAAAACAGAGCCTTGGGGTACCCCACTGCATACTTCCCTCCATGTAGATGCAGTTCCATTGAGGACTACACATTCAGTGTGGTTGGTCAGTCAGTTACAAATCCATCTGGTGGTGATGCTGTCTAACCCACATTTTTCTATCTTATCAAATAGTAGGTTGTGGTCTACTTTATCAAATACCTTACTGAAGTCCAAGTAAATTATATCCACAGCATTTTGCTGGTCCACTTATTTTGTCTC
>QLTV01000867.1:1384206-1394256 GCA_003457575.1 Thermophis baileyi
TTCTGATCGACAAGCTCAGCGTCTTAGCCACTGAGCCACTGCGTCCCTTATCAAGTAGTAGGTTTTATCAAATGCCTTACTGAAGTCCAAGTAAATTATATCCACAGCATTCCTCTGTTCCACTAATTTTGTCACTTTGTCAAAGAATGCAATACGATTAGTCTGGCATGATCTGTTTTTGACAAACCCATGTTGGCTTTTGGTTATTACTTTGTTTGCTTCTAGGTGTTCGCTGATTCGTTGCTTGATTATCTTTTCCAGAATCTTCCCAGGTATTGAGGTCAGGCTGATAGGTCTGTAGTTTCCTGGATCTATTTTTTCCCCCTTATTTGAAGATGGGAACTACATCAGCTCTTTTCCAGTCCTCTGGCAGTTCCCCGGTGCTCCAGGATCTTTGAAAGATATAGTTCAGTGGTTCTGAGATCACGTCTGCCAGTTCCTTCAGAACCTTGGGATGTAGTCCATCTGGTCCTGGTGATTTGAACTCATCTAGGGTGGACAGGTGCTCACTTACCATTTTCTTCCCTATTTTAACTTGTGTTCCTAATATGTTTTTTGCAGTGCTGTTTTTGATAGGTTGGACTGTTTTTCCCCTTCGTGTAAAGACAGATGCAAAAAACAAGTTAGTAGTTCTGCTTTCTCCCTGTTGCTTGTCACCTTCTTGCCACTTTCTCCCACCAATGGACCAATTGTTTCCTTGACTTTTTTCTTGTTTTTAACATGTTGAAAGAAGCTTTTTTTGTAATTCTTTACTTTTGTTGCAAGCCTTAGTTCATTTACTTTTGTTGCAAGCCTTATCTTTCCTCACTTCATCTTTGCAGGCTCGGGCTATTTGCTGATATTCTGCCTTAGTTATGTGTCCCTGCATAATGTTGAATTCCAATATTGCATGATCTTGCATAGACTCTATCCTGGGTATCCTGACATAGAATAAAACCATAAGAATGAGTTGCTGTATTTTATATATTTATATGTGTTTTATTGTCATTTCATTAAAATATTTTTATTATAAATATTTGTTTAAAAAGTTTGGAAGATGTTATTCACTGTGACTTTATATTAAATCAATCATGTCCTTGGATTTCTCAATATTAAAAACAGATGTTTGAAGGAAAGGAAAAGCGTCTAGAATTGATTTGTGAGTTACGCACTACACATGCACTTCAGGAAGATGGACAGTTGTTGAAGAAGGCTGAAAAACAAGTGACTTTGGCCTTACAACGGCAGCGGGATTTGCATGAACATAAGGTTTGGCTATAAATGGAGGAAATTGATTTTATAGTAAATTATTTTTGCAAAGTATATGTAACAGAAGCTGATGATGGTAACTTCCCATCTAGGGAACAATACAGTATTCAGGGCAGAGTTTTCAACCAATTTCAGTCTTTGGTGTTAATTAGAATAGTTAGAAGGCTGTGATGAGTGTTAGGGAAGTTCATTCCTATGGTACTTCAATCTATAATTTTACGTCCCTGGGAAATCACTTGTTCTGTTCAGTCCAACATAAAAACTGAAATACTAAAAATAAATATACTAGTGTTCTTCTTCAATGTTGTTATGTGAATTAAAGAGCAAGTGCCTATGAAATATTTGTAAAAACTACAATAAAACTAAACTAAAGCATTAAAATGAAAAAAATGAAGCTAATGTTTAAACATCTCAGAATGATTCCCCAATTATTTTTTTGTAGTGGCCCAGTTGGGTAAATAATGGTTGCTGAGAAATCATTAGAGAACATAGAGCATAACTATCAAATTCTCTAAATTGTACAGTATCTACTTTTTGTTGTTATATTATTTAGCACTTCTGAGGAAAACTTTGGAAGCCAATTGTTATTTGTGAAAATATGTACAAGGCTTGTATTGTTCAGGAAAGCCTGGTTATTTTCATAATATCAGAAATAACATAATTTCAGTCCCCCCTCAGGGTGTCAGATTCTGGTGTCAGATTCTAGGCTTGGACATCAATCTCATTAAAGATGATGTTGATGGATTTATGACTCACATTTTAGTATAATGCAGAGGGTTTTTATCTACTCTGAAAAGCAAATAAACAAATAATAATAAACAAATTAAATTGGAATGAAATATTCCTGTACTCCCCTTAGATGTCTCTCATGGAAAAGCATTTGGCTCGTGTAGAAGGAAGAGTCCTTGCAAATATGTTGGATTTCCTCTCTAAAGAACTGATTCGACTACAGGATGAGCGGAGAATCCATGCTTTTGCTATGTTAGCAGAAAGGCAGCGCCGAATGCGGGAAGCAGAGGAAAGTGGACGTCGACAGGTGGAAGAGAGACGCAGACGTGAAGAGGATGAGATCTTTAGACAGGCAAGTGTGGGAAATACTATTAAATATGCTCAAGGGGGTTTAAGCTAGGTCATGGCACAATTGCATTTGTTCAGATTACCTTAACAATATGCCTTAATCCTGTGTGCTGCATGTGCAGAGGTAATGTTTCTGTGAAGAAGACAAGGAGGAAGTCAAACTGCTGAAAGTGGACATAACTTACAACTGAAGTAGCATTGCATTATCATCTTCATCTCACATCATCCAGTTTTCCACTAAATGTTTCTTTAGCCTCTTCATTGGCGGATTAAATCTGGATCATGCTCTGCATTTAATCACAATAGTGGTGGAGTAATTCAGAGAGGATGATTAAAGTACAATTACTTATTTACACAAGACCAGTAGGAAACATTACAACAGTAAGATCAATAAGGAGGATTTACTTCATTTAGAGACATAGGAGTAGTCAGTGGGTTAGTGTTGAATATAGGCCACCTGGGAAGACCTCTTGGATAGGCTGGGAAGGCAAAAAAAAATATCCTCAAAGTGACAATTTACACTTCTATTATTATCAAGAAAACTATATGAATTTGATTGATTGATTGATTGATTGATTGATTGATTGATTGATTGAATGTATATTGCCGCCTGTTCGCCCATGGCAACTCAAGGCGGCTTACAGAATATAAAACCACATTTAAAACAATAAAATAAATTAATATAGTACAATATAATAAAATCACCTCCCCCCCCCCCGCCCCGGCGACAGCAGATCACATGAGTCATTTAATGGGCTATATTCTTGACATATTCTTGATATCTTCCAGAACTTAACTCAAGGCAGAATTTACTATCCCATATTGAATATGTTGGAGAGGCAATGATGTTGTACACTTTTAAACAATTAGATCTAGAAGCATTCATTAAAAGAGTATTGAAAGGAACAGGAGTCTGATCTGGTAGATTATGTTATCCGAGTGTAGTATAAAAAGTGAGTGAAGCAGGACAATTCCAAAGAAAAAGAATAGTGAAAAATGATCCAAATAATAAATTATTCCTAAGATAAATATGCTTATAGCAGTGGGGGAAAATTCTGATTTGAGTTTTTTTCAGGTTGTTAAAGTACACCAAAAAACAGTTGATTCATATCTAGAAGATGTTATCTTGAACAGCATGGAGAGTACAGCTGAAGAACAATCGAGGGAAGAAATTCAGAGAATGGCTGTAGAAATCAACAATATTGCTTATGAAATGGAAACACGGTATGCGCTCCTGAGGAAATAGCAGCATTCATAAAGTGAAAATAACAAAAGTGGTTATAGTACCATAACGACTGATGTCCTTCTGGTCTAGAGCTAACTAATTGCATATAATAAGATAACTTTATAATACACCAAATGAACGTTTTGCAAATTTTTTCTGTCTCTGTGTGTACAGTATGGGTATTCCAAACAAAATACCTCTGAATTTCAGACTCTTTGGGAAGTCTCTCTTTGTGTTCATTTGTGCTCAACAATCTTTCTTTTCTTTTTTGAAAGTTATTTTCTGAACTGTCAAATAGTCTGCTCTATTAGCTCACTCCTTGTATGATTTGAAGTTAACAGGATATCACATGTACATTTTTAAAGTGATCTGCCTTCTCTCTTCATGGAAAAAAATGCAATTCAGTTTCTTCCATTTTCCTGCAGCAATATTTTTTTCTTATCATTTTGATAATTGTGCATGGGGATGAGATGTTACAGATCCTGAAATAGGATTGAAATAAATGTGGACCAAAGAACATTTCTTTTTCCAGACCTTTTTACCTGCATTATTTGAACAGATGGTGAGGTTGTCTCATTGATTGGTACATGAATAACTAATACTCTTGGTATGAAAGAGAAAATAACTTTTTAAAAATGCCAAAAATGTAACCATTTTCATTTATCTGATTCCCCCCCCCCCCCCGTAGCCAGAGTAATCTACAGTCTGAAGAGATTGTGGCAGAGCTAGTTTATAGCTTCCTGATCCCTGAAGTGAGAAAAATGACCATTAAGGAGAAAGGTGAGGAAAAGAGCACCTTTTTACCTCTTGCTGTTAATTTGTATTCTGGCTGCTTTGTTGTAATATCCAGCTATGCAATGCTTTATCTACTGAACAATTAATTCAAGGTAAGTACATTATCAGTAAACCTGCAGCAAATAATGGGTAACTTCTGTCCTTGATCAAACATGTTGTCCAAAATAAACTTAGCAAAGACAACAGAATCTATTGGGTTCAGTCTGCCAATAATTGTATAATGGGGTTTATAACTTAAAATTGGAGAGTTTTTTTCATCTCTGCAATTGCACAACCAGGCTCTGTGTCAGTACAAAGCACAAATCATTTGGATCAAGGCAGGAATCCTTATTCCATCCCAGACAAATGCTTGTCCAATCTTTTCTTGAAAACCTCCTTCAGTGGAACACCCACAATTTCAGGAGGTAAGCTGTTCCACTGATTAATTATTTTCACCGTCAGGAAATTTCTCCTTACTTTCAGGTTGGATCTCTTTTTGATAAATTTTCACCCATTGCTTCTTGTCCTGCCCCCAAGTGTTAACGAGAATGGATCGACCCCCTTCTTTATGACAGCCCCTCAAGTGTTGGAAGACTGCTGTTAGGTCTCAGGCTAAACATGCCTAGTTCCCTTAACCATTCATCATACTATTTAGCCTCCAGGCCCCTTATCTTTGTTGCTCCTCTTTGTACTCTAGGACCTTAGCATCTGTTTTATATTGTGGTGCCCAGAATTGAATGCAATATTCCAAATGTGGTCTTACCAGTGCAGTATAGAGTGGTACTACCACTTCTCATGATCTTGATGGTATCTCTCGCTGTTGATGCAGCTTAGGACTGCATTGGCTTTTTTGGCAGCTGCAGCACACTGCTGACTCATACTTAAGTGGTAGTCCATAGGACAGGGGTTAGGGTTCGGCTGGGTGCGGCGAGTTCTTGGTCTTACCTTCCTGTTGCAGCTTGTGTGGCTCGCACCGCTATACTCAAGGTGAGGTTTGTGCTCGGCCTTAAGTGTGTGGGCGGGGTGATGTTGGGTGGTGCAGCCTTGTGTTCCCGCGCAGTAATTGGTCTCGGTCATATCCGGCCCAGTGGCCAAGATTTCTCCACAGACCACCAAAATTTTCTTGCGGACCACCAGTGGTCCGCAGACCACCGGTTGGTGACCTGTGCACTAGGACACCTAAATCCCTATCACAGGCACTACTGTTGAACCAAGTACCACCTATTTTGTACTTGTGCATTTGGTTTTTCCTGCCTAAGTGCAAGGACTTTGGAAATAGCAATAGCACTTAGACTTATATACCGCTTTACAGTGCTTTACAGCCCTCTCTAAGTGGTTCACAGAGTCAGCATATTGCCCCCAACAATCTGGGTCTTCATTTTACCCACCTTGGAAGGATGGAAGGCTGAGTCAACCTTGAGCCGGTGAGATTTGAACCACCGAACTGCAACTAGCAGTCAGCTGAAGTAGCCTGCAGTACTGCACTCTAACCACTGCACCACCTCGGCTCTTGAGTTATGAAGTTAACTTTTATTTTCTTTGGTCCTTGGTACTGACCTTCATCTTGAGGAAATAATTGTAATTCCATACAATTATTGGCAATTAGCTTTTAGTGATACTTGTTTACTGAATTTTGCATGCTTATCGCACCATTATATTCTATATTTCAGATGCCTTGGCTTGTGGCTCAATACAGAGAAATAATTTCTACTTTGTTAAGGGTCTGTTGGGACTTGTTTGATGAGAAAGAGCTAGTTATGTCATATCTCTTGTAGTAGAATGGCTGGCACATCCTAAAAGGTTGAGTTTATATACTATCAGAACCCTATATTGCATTGAAATAGGGTTAGTTACAGTCCTGTGCTTTGGAAGACGGTTGTCTTCATATGTGCATTTCTATGGAGAGGGCAGAAAAAAGGGGAACTGAATTTTCCCAAACCCATTGTTGGTCTCTCTCTCTCTCTTTTTTCATTCTTTTTCTCAAAACAGTGAGACAGGCTCAGAGAAAGCATATTCATGCCGCTCATCAGATTATCCATGGAAACACAGAGACAGCAGTAGAACAGCTCTTTTCCCCAGGATTTCAACAGGCAACCGGTGTAGATATTCCTCAGATCGGATTGCTTTCTGTTACACCTACTGGTCAAGATGTTGCTAAGCAGCAGGAAATCAAGCCACCAGACAGTCAAAGCCAGGAAGATAAAATATATGAAGTCAGCCCTTCCATTGAATCTGCCAGGCCTCCTGAACAATGAAGCAAAAATATGGTATGTTCAGACCAAGGTTCTTTCTTGCGTTGCCTCCTCAAGGATACTACAGTGTGTCTATCTAGCAAGTGAGTGCCTGTCAGTCAGCAACACTGTCAATAAACTACTGCTGCTTTAACTCTGAAATAGATGCAGTTTGATTATATGTATGTAATTCTGCGAGAAAATGCTTTGGCAAGAAGCAAATCTGTCCCCCACACTTGGGGCACAGGGATGGGGGAAGATTCAGGCTGATAGAAGTGTCTTGAATCATCCTCCTATGGGCTGAAAGAACATGAGCAGTTCTTCAGTTATGATCCTATGCTCCAACCACTAGGATCGTCCTTTCATGGAAATCAATGCCATTGGATACCATATGTGCCATTCCCCTGGGTGGACAAACTGTGCTTGTAAAATAAATAGGCTAATATAAATATTCTTAAGAAGGCAAAACCTATATGATATTTAAACTTTTTTTTTAACTTTTATTTGCATTTCTATGCTGCCCAACTCCCTAGGGACTCTGGGCGGCTTACAGCAAATATAAAAAACTTATTAAAATATAAAAAGGTTATTAAAAAGATACATAATAAAAACATTTAAAAACAATTAAAAACCCATACACACCTTTTCATGGCCGGATCTCGCCAAATTGCAGAAGCGAGATCAACGGCCCCAAGCCTGCCGGAAGAGCCAGGTCTTCACCGCTTTCCGGAAGGTGGGGGTGGTCCGGATCTCAGGAGGTAACTGGTTCCAGAGGGCCGGGGCAGCCACAGAGAAGGCCCTCCCCCACGGGTCCGCCAGCCGGCACTGTTTAGCTGATGGGACCCGGAGTCTCAAAAGGTAATAACCAACACCTTGAATCCTGCCCGGAGACCAATAGGGAGCCAGTGCAGCTCACGGAGAATTGGTGTAATATGGGTGTCCCTAGGTGCCCCCATGACAGCTCGCGCAGCCGCATTCTGGACCAACTGTAGTCTCCGAACACACTTCAAGGGTAGCCCCATGTAGAGCGCGTTGCAATAATCTAACCGTGAGGTGACAAGGGCATGAGTGACTCACATGTTCTTTTATTTTAAAATTTCAGCAGGTATGGGGATTCTGCCACTTTCAACTCAATTTCAAAAGCTTTCTGCAAGCAAACGGCGGAGACTTTTTAGGCTACGTAATCTGCAGTTGGCAAAATGAAAGAAATGGGATAGCCAAGCTTCCTTTAGCAAACAAATCCCCCTAGGCCATCTTTAGGAAATGGCACTGGGCAGATAAAAGAATGCTCTGTCCTATGTGTAGTGGAGCCAGGGCTTTAATAGTAATACAGTGCGGACAGTTGTAATGGTGCATTCTTAGTTTGACCAATAGAGATCATGGAACAGTTAAACATTTCAGAGACATTCCAAAGGAAAAAGCAAAGCTGTTTTGAGGAGAGAAAATTTTGATCTGTTAAGCTTTTCAATGTTTTCACTGAGAATGCTTCTCTAAGTTCAAATGCAAATTTCATTTCAGTAGCCTGCAATTTTAGGAAATAAATATTTCTGTAAAGTTGCTAACAGCCAGCATTCATGGCAATCCTAAAAAATTAATAAATAATATTGCATTGCTTATTAAAACAAACAGGAATAAACACAAGATGTTGAAGGCTAATTTTGAAAGCATGTGAATTTGGCACTACAGAGTAGTTCTCAAGTTACAACCACAATTGAGCCTGGAATTTTGGTCATAAGTCGAGGCACACATGACCACTTTGCTCAATGAGCACAATCCCACCACTCCTGTTGCAGTTGTTAAGCAATTGCATTAAGAGGAGCATGGGGGTGTCTCAGGGTGGAGGAAGTTGTGGGAAGCCTGGCACAGGCCACGTACAAGCTGGGGTGTGTGCTGCGGTGTGATGCAAAGCCACAGCCACCACAGCCCAGCCCTGCATTGCACTATTCATTGGTGGCAGCAGTGAGCCTGGGCCTAAAGTCCAGGAGACTCCCAGGGCACCAGTCCAAGAGTTAAAAGCATGAGTCCACCGGTGCTCCTCCATCAGACTTCCAAAAGGTCAATAGTGTCAGAGCCAATCTAACTTCAGTGGAGATGTCGTTCCAGAGGACAGGCACTGTCACAAAAAAGCTTCTCCTGGATCCCATCACATGACATTCCTTTATAGATGGGACCCATAATATGCCTCTTCTGCTGGGCCTGATGAGATGGGGAGCTGTAACTGGGGAGAGGTAGCCCTCAAATAACCCTGCCCATACCATATAGGGCTTTATAGCTTATTACCAGAATTTTGAATTAAACCCTGAAGCAAACTGGCAACCAATGCAGAGGTGTAACGTGCATTGATCCAGGGACACCCATAACTACCACACTACCACATTTTACCCCAGGACGATTTGCAGCTTTCTAGCTACTTTTCAAGGCAGTCTATTTAGAGCACAAATTCAAAAATCCATATGGGAAACCAGGGCATGAGTGAGTGAGCATAGAGCCTTCTGATCCAGGATCGATGTTACTAACAAAGGCCTTCCTACTCATGACTGACAACTGTCCATCAAGCAAGAATAGTAAGTCAAGAGAAACATTCAGATTATACATAGCTCATCCAGCACCAAACATGGTAAGTTCCCAGAACCTCAAAACCCAAAGCCACTCAATCTTGCCAAGGTTGTGCTGAGGACTGTTGTTCCCCACCCAAACCCCCACAGCCTCCAAATCCGGAGAGAGGACATTGCTTAATTTGCCAAGGATGAAGATGTATTCAACATATGGATGGTACCTTACTCCATGTTGTCAGATGATTTCTTTTGTACAGGTGAAACTCGAAAAATTAGAATATCGTGCAAAAGTTCAGTAATGCAACTGAAAAGGTGAAACAAATATATGAGATAGACTCATTACATGCAAAGCAAGATAGTTCAAGCCATAATGTGTCATAATTGCGATGATTATGGCATACAGCTCATGAAAACCCCAAATCCACAATCTCAGAAAATTAGAATATTACATGCAATCAATAAAACAAGGATGGTACATAGAACAATATTGGACCTCTGAAAAGTATAAGCATGCATATGTACTCAGTACTTGGTTTGGGCCCCTTTTACAGCAATTACTGCCTCAATGTGGCGTGGCATGGAAGCTATCAGCCTGTGGCACTGCTGAGGTGTTTTGGAAGACCAGGATGCTTCAATAGCGGCCTTCAGCTCTTCTGCATTGTTCGGTCTCATGTCTCTCAGCTTTCTCTTGGCAATGCCCCATAGATTCGCTATGGGGTTCAGGTCAGGCGAGTTTGCTGGCCAATCAAGCACAGTAATCCCACGGTCATTGAACCAGGTTTTGGTGCTTTTGGCAGTGTGGGCAGGTGCCAAGTCCTGCCGGAAAATGAAGTCAGCATCGCCATAAAGCTCGTCTGCGGAAGGAAGCATGAAGTGCTCGAAAATCTCCTGGTAGACGGCTGCGTTGACCCTGGACTTAATGAAGCACAGTGGACCAACG
>QLTV01000867.1:1408156-1441242 GCA_003457575.1 Thermophis baileyi
ATGTATGAGTTTTTAACTGTTTTTATTATGTTTTCTTTTAATGGTTTTTTTATATTGTTGTGAGCCGCCCAGAGTCCCTTGGGAGTTGGGCGGCATACACATTTAATAAATAATAATAATAATAATCCAATTGCAGTGAGTTGGCTAGTATATCCACCATAGGTTTGGGTAAATCCTCTTCTCTTGTCTCTGTAACATTTTGAAATCTCAAGTAGAAGGCGGATCTAATTCTAGGTGGGTTATTGCCTCTTCCAGTTCTCTGTTTGCAGCTGTCAGTCTCTCTTCAGTTTTCAGTTTTGTTTTCTTTTTGGTTTGTTCTGTTCTTACTTCTATCACTTTTATTTTCTGCTCATTTTTAGCTAGTTTCCTGGATTGTCTCCATTCTATTATCCAACTTCTTTATATCTTCTTTTACTTCGCCTACTTCACCCTTCATTTCCTCGTGATTATTTGTTATTGATTCCTGTGTTTTTATCATGAATTCCTGGATCATATTTAGTGAAGACTGTAAGCTTTGCAGAGTTGGTACCGGTCCTGATTTTTCACTACACGACATGTCAGTTATTAACTTCTGACTTGCTGGAGAAGCTGTTGTTGGCATTGTTTTTTTTTACTGTTTTAGTCACTGTGGAAGTGCTTGACATCTTTAATTTTTTAAAGTTATTCCACAATACCGTGTCGTCACCTTTCCCACTCTAAGTCTTACTTCGTCACTACCCCTTTCCTTTATCTCTCTCTCTTACTTTACAGTAATAATGCACTATAATTCACTAATTAAAGCCACCTTTAGCATCAATCTTTTAAGAGCAGTTGTATATATAAATCTCAATCATAAACCGTTATATTATTTTTATAGTTAACTCTATTAAATATTATCCAGGATTTTCTGACACTATTGCATGTCTATCTTCTCAACAACTTTCCCTAAAAAAAAGGGGGGGCAATTTTAGATCCTTCAAATCAGTTATTCTGAAGAATGCATGTGTCATGGCGGCAGATTTTTCTCTTGGAAAGAAAAGCTAAAAAAGTATTGTAACCCACCATTCAAATAGCAGGTATATATTTTCCATTTATGAATATCCTAACTTGTTGCACATATTCTTGTTTTTGGATTTTACTGACTTAATAGTAGTGAGCAATCTACTAGAACCAGTATTGCTTTGGGAATTGATTTAGAATATGATGTTTTATCATCGGTTCAGTCGAAAGTACTTCCTTGCAGAGCAGGGCAGGGAGAGGTTCCTAATATGAACTATGTTTAAACTGAGTAAGATGTCCAATTAAGTTGGTGTCATTGGGTCCCAGGGCTTTCTTTCCTATTTTCCTCTTCTCAGTCCAGCCTACCAACTGAGGAGATAAACAAGGATAAACAGAAAACACTAATGATGTCAACTGCCTTGATGGAACATGGCAAGGAGAGGCTGGAGCCCCCAGATGTTGAATGCAGAGGTAGAAAAGCTCTTTTTCCAACACTAGTGGCCATACTGGATTGACATCATGATTAGAATAGCTGGATTCTAAAAGGAATTCCCCCTTCACCAGATAATTTGAGGGGGATTGCTGAACCAGTTCACTTTATGATTTCAATTTCTGGTGTCAGTACTAGTACACAAACAGGGTGAGCAGATAGGAACTGCTGTCACCAGATTTGTCACCAGCAGATGGGAACATCACAGAGGAGCCAGGATGCCCAACAATGCTCAGATAACAAGAAGTATCATGGGCTCTATGGGATGGTGGCATGAGGTTGGCTTGCCTCGCACACACGGGTTGGGGCAAACCCAGCAATTTTGTCTCCACCTGCACCCCATTTGAGTTTTGGGGCAGCCTTACAAGTGAATTGGAACAATCTGGGAATGGCTTCTCTGGCCCACAGTGAGGGGTCACCTGCCACCAGGAGGCTGCATTCCTAGTACCCTCTCACCCCTGCCAGTTGCAAAAATTCAACCACTGATGTTGAATTAGAGCTGGAAAAGTATGGAAGCAAAAGGCAAGAACTAGAGTGGCCAGAAAAAAACCAATGTTGTACATGCTCAAGCGTGTGGAGCCATTACTGATTGCCAGAGAGATGCCTTCATCGTTGTTTGAGGGCTCATTTTGTATGATTGGATTCTTGCTTCTTGCGAATAAGCAGAGATATTTACACAGGACATTATAACAGCTAGTATTAGCTGTATATACTTGCTGAATGAGCAAATAAGGCAAGAAAAAATGTTTTTGTCATAAATGTTAACCAAAGGAGTAAAATTTAAAATTTTAACACACTTTTCCCTCTGTGCCATCTTAAGTGTCTGAGTAGAAAGGCAGGTAATAATTTGTCTCTGAGGGATCAGGAAGAAATAACGAACTTTCTACTTTCAGTTGATACTACCTTTTGTGACCTTCTGACAAGCAAAGTCAATGGGAAAACCAGTTTCACTTAACAACCATGTTACTAATTTACCAACTAGTGATTCACTTAACAACTGTGGCAAGAAAAGTCACAAAATAGGGCAAAACTCACTTAACAAATGTTTCACTTAGCAACAGAAATTTTGGGCTCAATTGTGGTCGTAAGTTGAGGACTACTTTTGGACAGTCCTATCATTAAACCACTTTGAAAAAATAGGACACTGATCCATGATGTTTGTGACCACTGCGACTTATATAACAATACTCATCAAATGAGAAATAAACAAAATGAGCTAAAATTCTTAATATAGGAAGCAAAGTTTGATTTTATGTTAATTAGAAAGATTATTACTAGAATTTAGGAACTGAAAGATACAATTTCTTTAAATACCGTATATAGTATGCTGCTTGTCCTGTTTTATGCTTTAAAATTGGCAATAAAACACATTCAACAAGCTGTTTCAATAGGACATAACAAAATTTAAGATCTTACAGAAGAGAACCATTTCCTGAAGGTGAGAAAGTAAAAACTAATTCAAATCACAACATGACTGGGACTGGGCAAACATTTATTTGAAATACTCTGAAGTTAGAGCATGAATTGGACACTCGGTGTCTGCAGCATCAGTTAGCTAGCATGGCTTATTTTCCATACTCTAAATCTGACAACAGCCCCCATATTTCCACAGCTGTACCCACCTAGCTTTCCAGGATTAGCACTTAAGGCTAGTGAAGATGACGAGATGGCAGAGATCGACAGCATAGGTAGCAAGTGTATTTATAGACATAATTTCAGGTGGAAGAGCCGGTATAAGATGGTGTCATATTTGTCTAGTAGTATAGCTATATTGCCCATTTGTCCCACATCTGAGTGGCTACAGTGCAATAATCAAAAGAAGAATTGATGAAACCAGTGAAGAGTGGGATGCTCTGGTTCAGGATGGATCATTTTTACACAAACACACACATACAATTTTACTGTACAACTATTGATATTGTACTTTACTATATATTTTTTTAAAGTTAGAAATCAATTGGATTGCAGCAGAGGATAAATGTAACTAATAAGACTTTTTTCTTTTTCATATTCTTTAGTGCAGCCTTTTTTTTCCTCGGTGTTTGTCCTTGGGGTCCCAAGGATTGTTCTGTAGGTCCTGATTTGATCTGTTTGTTTTGCAGCATCAGCATCCATGCATCATCAGTTTACTATGATTTTGAGAGAAAAAGGGAAGATTTTAGTACCTTGAAGCAAATAACATGCAGCAATTCTAACAGAACATTTTTTTATCCTATGAATAATTAGCAAGCTGCTTAAAAGTTTAGAAAAGTTCTGATGTTCTTACCACCCACATAATTTCATTCAATTCACTAAAATGCATTTTAAATTAAAGGAGTTGCTCCAGGAGTGAATGCCTGTCCTATGATTGTACCAACTTCCTTGGTTATTGGCATGTGCTGCAATCTCTAAAGTCTGCATTAAGTGCCATCTTCAGTTTGGAGTTAAAAATCTCATTTTGGCATGGATCCCTTTCAGAGCCTAGTGAAACCTATGGACTTCTCAGAAATATGCATTTAAACGCATACAAATAAACTAAAATAAATGCAAAATAAAATAAAATGCATAGATCAAATGTATTGGAAGGAAATCAATTAACACTGACTTAAAAGGCATGTGCGTATATGTGTGTACACATTGGTAATTTCAGAAGATATTTTAATGGAAAGAATCAAATAACTGGATACATATACTTTTTGAGTAAGATTCCTAATTGCAAGGGATGGTATCAGAACTGGGCCATCAATCTACAAAGTAAGTTTGTCATTTAATGGATTCATTTTGGCCAAGTGGATCAGCAGACTTGACCTTTGTATTTTACCATGGTGTAGTAGAAAGTAGTGTAACAAATCAGTTCGTCAGTGTGGAGAGTCAGGATTGCTAAGAGAGCAATGCAAGGAGCTATTAAGAAAGAAAAGGAAATTGACAAAGAACTGGAATCAGCTAATTTTAACAGAAGAAATGAACAATTAGGTAGTATCACAGTGAATAACAGTAAAAAATTCATAGGACAAAATGGAAAGTTTGCAACAGTGGTCAGATATGGGTGGAAAGGACTTAGTTCAACAGGATGTAAGGTGCACTCCTGACTAGATTTCAGATTCCATTAATGAATTAGGCCCTGATCAACCCTTAAGTTTATTGATTGATTGCACAATTAAAATGTGGCAAGCACCCTGGATGAGATAATCTAATTTCAAAAAGAACTGTTAGAATTGCATGATAGTCACCAGTTTAGCCATACTCTTTACAAACACTGATGAAACAGCACTTATTCCTGATGTTTGGAATCTATCACTAACTTGGGTAAGGCCAGCAAAGCTGGCAATATTTTGGAAGACTATTCCACAAAATGGAAAATTTAGAACAACCGAATTCTTCCTGACAGAGCCAAATCACAATCTGAAAAGTTGAAGGGTAAAGTGGAAATGGAATAACTTTTTTTTTTAAAAAAAACCTTACTATGGATTAAAACACTTCTCAGGTATAGAAAAATAAGCATTGAGAAGAATGTGTATGCATACATGTATACACACATTTGCAGTCAAGATGTGAAACTAAGAAAAATATAATGGAAAAAGGGTCTCTCACATGAAAACCAGGACACAGAAAGAGGAGAAGAGAAAAAGACAGCATATCTAAGTTCGGAGAAATTAGAACAAGAGAAATCATTTTAGGAGAAGCAAAATAAAGAAAAGGCAGCAAGCAAGTATGGTATAGAAAAGCAGGGTGGGAGAAGAGGAGAGAAAACATTGTCTGTAAACAAGCAAGTAATAAAGGATGGATGTACTTTTCTGTACTTCCAATCCATTTTAGCTAGATGAAGAGATGGCAGGAATCTGAAAATGAAGCTTTTATGCTTGTATGTTCCGATCCCATTTTGTCTTACTCCAGCTAGCAGGTGCTTGTATGATCAATAACAAATGAAGAGTCTCTACCAGTGTTTCTTTTTTTATTGAAGCAGTAGTCACATGATTTGTGCACCTAGCTTTCTAGAATATTGACAGAATAAATTTCAGTGGTCATCTGACCTAATTTTTTTTGCTTGTACAAATAAACATCACATTTGATAATACATTATCAAGGACCAAAGATCAGTTCAAAGATAAATCATGTGCTGATACGTTAAAGGAACAGCTCTGCCTGATAAGACAGGGTGCCCTCTTAGAACCAGCACCTGATCTAAGGAAATGCTTTAGAAAAGCCCTTAAGCCCACCCTCTGGGTGAACTGTTCAGCAGAGGCATATGTTGTGATTTCTGTGAAAGACTTCCCTTGTTTCTCAACAAAATCAAACACAACGCAGGACCTGTTTTGGGTCCTGTTCTAATAATACCATAATTTAAAGAAAAGATGCCAATTCCAAGTCCTTTTATTATTATAGTCCATCCAACCCATCTTCTGAGTGGAGAAGAGGGGCAGATCTAGAAAAGATGCCACACCAAAGAGTCCAGGTAATGGACAGGAAACATTTTGAAATAAAGACCACACACTGTAATTTTTAAATTTCATGACCAGGCTAACCTACATTTTATTTAATGCAAATTACAGTACCAGTTAACTATTTCTGAACCAAGTCACACAGAACATAATGTATTTACAAAGGAGCTGAAGGGAGGAGATAAAATAATGAACATTAAGCATACATACCACAAAAAGTTTATACTTAAAATGAAAAAGTAATCAGTCACAGAGGCATTCAAGTAGTAATAACGTTATACATGTTTTGCTTCTTTGAATCAAGACAGCTTTGCGTGTGTATGCAATAGTTTGTATACAACCCACAGTCCATTATATATATATTTAGAACTCTGCTTTTAAGATGAAAGTGATCACGTTAATTGTGTGTACAAGCCCAAGTGATCAGCAACATAGTAACAAATGCAAATTTTACAAGCAAGCATATTATTTATATATATAAATGGTTTTTTGTGTTTTTTCTCAAAAAACCAAGAACAAACAACACTAGGAAGAGACATATCTCAAGCTAACCCTTTAGGTACCAGTCATTTTGCTTTTATTGCCTTGTTGCAAAATGAAGCAAGAAATTAGTTCCTGTAGAAATATTAGGAATTAAAAGGAGTTCTGATGAGCACATCTGAAAAATATCAGTCCTGGGCTAGACAACAAACTGTGCTTTTTATTACTGGCTTTGATCTCGAGAGGCTAAGATATTTAATGGAGAAAAATGCTGATAACATTTCTAATTTGGGATTGTTTCAAATTAACACTAATCACAGACATCAACTATTTCTTGGCTTATTCATAGAAGGAAGCTTGTTCAAGCACCAGCTAGATGACATTAAAATAATCTGTTTAAAAAAATCCATAACATTGTTTGAAAGGACATACTTCAAAATTAAGATTACTAGTGCCTTTTTTTCTGATTTTCAGTCAATAACAGAGAATATCATTAATGCCATTTTAGGGTTATGCACAACTGCAACGCAGACTAAGGATAGATTGAGAGACTATACGGTACTTCATTTAAAACAAACGATAAAATTTAAATTCCGAGTGGACTGTCAGAAACAAAATACTTTCACTGACCTTTATGTCACCAGAAAAATGGCATCCTCTGTCTTACTGGAATGAACAGAAGATGGTTACAAAAAGCTTTTAAAAAAGCAACCTTTGGTTTGATAAAAAGTTCAGCATTTTGCCATTAAAAAAAACCTCATGTAGAATATTAACAAGTTGAATATATATGAGCAGAGTTTTAAAATCAAGGCCCTTGTGCTGAGCACAAAAATTAACGTTCATAAAAAAATTGGCAAGTAAATGAGAACGGAGGTGCTAATCTACGTTAATAGACACTTAATACCACAACTTTCTTTCTGTCCAAAAAGGCTTGCAAGATTTTTAGATCTAAAATATACAGGTGTATATATGTGATCCCAGTTCTTCCCTCCCCAGTTACAATTGCATACTTTATTTGGCAATCTCTAATTCTGTCTCTGAATGAACAACATGGCCAAGCAAAAGCTCTAAGCAGCAGTGATCCAACAAGACCTACTGAAGAACATATTGGGCAAGAATCTGTAAAAGATAAACCTGTCATTTTAGATACCAAGGTGTTATCTATATAATGAAACCGGTTACAGTGGGGATATGTTTAAATAAGTGAGCAAAAATACTGGGAAAATGGTGGCTATCCTGGTGCTGCTGAGCCGTAACTCGTTGCTATCGATTCAGCAGGACGAGCACAGCCATGGATGTTTGGACGCATTTTCTTTTAACGCTGCTACTGACCATGAAATGGCTGAAAAAAGGAAAGCGTATCTGCACATATGAGGCATCTGTTACAAAAAGGAAGAAAAAAAATCATGGAAGCAAAGGCACTCCAAACTATATAGATACACTATACATTGCTAGAGTTATTGTTACAATAATACAGGCCAGTTATCTACTGTACATAGTTAGAATTATATGGCTTTAAAAAGCTTGTCTACATTTTGTCTGATTATTAAAACAAATTAACTGCCCTGAATGGTAACATTTGTTCATTAATAACAGTTCCTGTGTCCACGTATTTACATATAAAGCAATACAACTTAAAAGTTTAAGAACTAATGTACAAACTTGAATTTGGTGAGGAGCTTTTGTCAGTTTATTTACAAAAAATGATACTGAAACACCTGGATCTAGATTTATATAAAATTTTGCTTGCAGTTCTGCCATGATCCTTAGGGGGGGAAAATCAGGATCCTAGTTTTTACATGCGCGCGCGCGCGCGCGCACACACACACACACACTAAAAAAAGTGTTAAAGCTTTTAATTATTCTCTCCTATTATTTAAACCAATGAAAATAATACAAAACCTCCTAAGATCTCCTCTTTCCGAATTCAGACCACAAAACTGAGCTTTGACTATGACATTCAACATGGAAGATTGGTGGGCTCAAGCTATTCAGCGAGAGAGTCTTCCAGGCCTCCCATCCATTATGGATTCTTTTCTAGTCAGGTTTAGTTTTTGAAAGACAGCTTCCTGACTCATGGCTCTTAAAAATAGTTTAAGTTATGATTTGTGTGGTCTTTAAAGTCATCTGATTTTTTTTTTTTTTAGAGAAGCCACCACTCTTTTCTGGGCATGCCCCATTCTCCATTTGAGACCCTACTTCTCTCAATGACTTCACACCTAAGAAATGAATATAAACTACTTGCTCTCCTTGGTCCAAATCTAATTTCAAAAGGTTCACCAATGAAAGATATTGCAAGGTAAAATGAATCTGATGTAAAGCTAAATAAGTACAGTTATCAAATCAAAGAGGAAGCTAATCACAAGAACCCATTAGTGCTTCATGCATTAGTAATGACATTCTTTCTCAAACTGATTCAAGGCATATTGCTTTCATGTTACAGAGACCTTTGGCTACAATTTAATTGTCCAGAACAAAGACATAGGAAACAGGCATTTCTGCTTCTAGATGTAAAAAATAAAAGGTAGTGCTATGTATATGCATGAATGCTTGTGTGTACATGTATATAACACAATACACACACGACACCTGGAGCAAGTAATCTATTTGTCTAGAGATTTAATATTCTCCATTGTGACAAAAACAATTTCTGAAAACCAGTAACAATGGTTAGAAAAGAAGAGGCTGAAAAAGGTGAATTTAAATATAAACCAGGATTTAAAACTACTTGTTAAATAAATCTAACAACTTACTGTATGCTATGAAAATAGTATGTCCATTCACATTATAACCTTGCATCTTTTCTCCAGTGTTCTTCTTCAAGAAATAAATCAACTTAGAATCAAAATGAATGAACAGAATGCAGGAGGATTTTTCTATTTTCTGCACATGGAGGGATATGCACACCTACTCCCATCTACTGAGGTGTGGATATGATTAGTCATGCTTTCTTTTATGCTTTCCAGATTTTTTTTAATATCAACTCCTAAAACATTGGGATAGGTACATTCAAGCCAATAGTGTATGTCTGTAGAATTCTTCAGAGGCAAATGAAATTTAAGGTGATTTGTTCCTTATTATTTCAAGCTTTTTTCCCCCACATTGTAACTTCCCTCCTCCTTCATAGTTCCCTTTGGCAACTCAGCATATTGTAGCACCTCATCTTGTTCTTCCTCCTCACCTAACACGAAGACATTTAATTCCAGCAAATAATACTCAAGATGAGCAACTTCTGTTAAACTCCTAACCAAATTCAAGTTGTGCACTACACCAAAAATTGAAACAGCACTTAAAAATACAAGGCTTCAGCAGAATGAGGGGTTTCTTTCCTTTTTTCTGGTGATGGCGGTGATTGTTGGAGGGCGTCAGATAAGATTCCTGATTCTAAAGTACACAACAGCAATTATCTGAAATTAGAAGATTGTCATGGGAAGAGAAATTGGTGTTCTAATAATCCATTTCCCTTTTCCCACCCCACTTATTCCCCTGCCCCAAAGAGCCTGCAGAGTGAACATACAATGAAACTGGTTTTTTACAAGGTTAAATAAGAACAACAATTTTTAAAAATCCAACACTATAATGAACAGTTTTTCCCCTTCTTTTTACATTTTCTTTCCAAATGTGACCAGTATTGCTGAGTAAGACTCAAAATTACTGGTGATTGTTCCTGTACAAGCTGCTGCTTGAGATCAGTTCAGGTGGAGTTGGAAGCTGATGTTGAAGCTACATTATTGGTCTGAACTCGATCACCTGCACTGGCATCTGCAAATATCAGGGGAAAAAAATGAAAAAGATGGTTACATGTCAATAATATGAAGTTTTATGGACAAGCTTCTATTCTGCCTTTTGTCCCAGGAAGGATAAATGAACTAAGGAAAGACCCAAATTTGTCATCTAGAAATGGTGTATTCCAGGGGGGAATGGCATCTTTGGCACCAGAGGTTATAGTTCAGAATGTTTTTCATCTGCTGTTGATGATAGATAGATAGATAGATAGATAGATAGATAGATAGATAGATAGATGATAGATAGATAGATAGAGAGATAGAGAGACAGACAGACAGACAGAGACATATACATGCGCGCGCGCACACACACACACACACACACACATATATAGACACATAGTCACATATGAGTTGTTAAAGATTTGGTCTGTAATCTGCATGAGAGGATGAGCACAATTTAATTCTACAAATGAAGCTAATATTGACAGATGTAGAAGAGAAATGTTAGATATTAGAAACTTGCCATGCTTCCTACCTCTGCTAAATGTTAAGTTTTTTTCAACTTTTTTTGAATTGGTATTACAGACTACTATTACACAAGGGAAAAGGCATGGTCTCATTTCTCTCTGACAAGGTAATTTTTCAGCAGGCTTCTTTTTTAACGAAGGGTTGAAAAAGGAAAATCTGTTTGAGACACCATAAGAAGGTAAACCAAAAATACTAATCAAATAGATGCCACATATTAACCAAATAAAGTAACAGAGAAATATTCACCAACTTTGCCCCATGTACCCGAAGGCTGAGAAAATAATTAATTGTCCAAAGTAGATAGTGAATAAGAGAGTAAAGTGGGTTTTAACAATCTGTGTAGCTGCTAATCTGCTTGCCATCTGTGGAAAAACTGAGAAAGATAATCAAGAAACTCAAGATACAGGTAAATGATGCTGATTTTAATTGGGCTTTTGGTTTGACTATGGTAGTGAAACCACTTGAGTCACCTTGATGGATTACCTCTGCTGGAGAGAGATAGAGAGGGTAAAGTGCTTATCCATTTTCTCCTTGATGAGTTTTAATACTGGTTGAATCAACAGCTTCATTATCCTGTTGTTTCTGGGCTCAGTTTAGAGTTGCTTTTGGACTTCACAGTCCTAAATTGCACAGTAGGCAAGTATATGAAATACTTAGAAACACTTTTTTTGTGAAACATGATTTACTGGACTTCTTGTCATGGTTGTGGTTGATAGCCACAGATAAAACAGCTCTAGAAGAAAACACATTGAGTGTATATCAGAGGTGTCAAACTCAAGGCCCACAGGCCACCTCCAGCCCGCGGGGTGCTTAAATCTGACCGGCGGGACCGGCCTGGAAATATCAAACGACCAGCCTGTGGCCCGTTTTTGGCCTCCACGGCCTCCTGCAGCACTCTTCTGGTCGAAAACAGGCTGCATGGGGGCCTCGTGGGGCCCATTTTTGGATGGCAGTGTGCTGCAGGAGGACTGGATTACAATTATGTGGCCTCAAGTAAGTGCCTGATCTGGATAGAAAACAAGCAACATCCTATGTTAATACTACAGTTTAATGCCAGATTTTACACACTGTAGGTCCATTTAATCTACAATCAACAATCTATAATTGACAGCCATTTCTATTTACTATCCTGGAAATTTACCTCTGCTGTTAGATCCTGTATTATCATGTTATTTATGCTATTGTATTTTTATTATTAGTTGAATAATAAAAATACAATAGTATAAATAGCTTTTCTGCCTGGAAAAGCAATTTACTATTAAACAATGGGGTATAAATTTAGAAATAAAAAGTTTAGTGGAGTATGAAGAATAAATAATAAATGTTTGCCAGTAATATCTGGTAGAAGAGATAGGAAAATTGTTATAGTAAAGAACTGTGGAAAGAAAGAAGGGGAAAAATTCATCTTGAGCCTGTGTTAAATGCCCAACATGGCCACGGCCACCCTGGGCACGCCCACCCCTGGCCACATTACTACCACCACCCCGGCCCTCTGAGGTCAAACACAACCCTGATGCAGCCCTCAATGAAATCGAGTTTGACACCCCTGGTGTATATCAATGGTTATTAGTGGTGACAAATGTGTTAAACACTTCCAGAGATTTGCAAATTATTTGACTCGCGTGTATAATGGTATGTGGGAATGACCTTGGTACACAAGGCAATGAGACACGGACAAAGGAATGGTCAGATAAAAGGCAATTTAGCCTGCAGTGGGATTGTAAGTGGGCAATTGGCTGAGAAGAGATTCTCCCTGGTTCCTTAAATAAAGTAGAATTAGTTCATCTGGTTGGGTTTCCTGTTTGTTCATCAGGCTGACATTGGAAGAGGTTCCCTTGAGTGAAACTCAACTCCTGGTGACTTCATGAACATGCCCATATAGTTTTCTCAGTAGCATGATGCCTTCTCCCAGATAAGTCTTTTGCCTTTTAGGCTAATTCATTCAGGATAAATTGCCTTTATACTCTGTTAAAACAGTATGACTATATAGGACCTTCTATTCTTTTTCCTCCCATTCCAAGTCTCACAAATGATTTTATTTTCTTGAATAGGTTTGACTAATTATTAAAAACTGGTAGAATAAATGTTTGCTCATTTTAGTGGGTTTTTAGGAGCCAATTATAAAATCCATTCTTTATATCTCCCAAGTCCTACTATGCCTCCCCACAGTGGTAGGGCAGTGTATGTGTGTCCATTTCCAGTTGCTCAGTTAAAATGAACAGGCTCTTTTAGGAATATAGAAAAATGCTGTACAGGGATATTGGCAGGCCAGGGATGCTTTGAGAGTTGACAGATATCACTTGAGTATCAATGGCAAAGGCATCCTTCATATTGCATGGAAGAAAATCACTCCTGTATTTTACTATGAAAACCATATTAATACACAAGAAAATGTGATGGTGATACAGTGCATCTTGACAGGCTCCTGTAATGATATATGAAAAAGACCTGGAGAGACAGAATAAAGAAGTGCTGCATAATGAATGGTCAGATGAGAGAGGGCATAGCCAACAGATGCATAATGGGTGGAGAAAGAGACTCCCTAGCTTCTCAGGCTATAAAGGAGACAGTGGGAGATCTGTTCTTTCACACTTGCAAAGTTCTGTTAATGTAGCCTTACCGTAAAGTACAATTAGCTCATCTGGTTGTGTTTCCTGTCTGGTCTACCTGGCAATGCTGAAAGCTCCTCAGACTGGATGATACTTAACATGTTACTGAGAACAGTTGAAAATCTATTGGAGTACTAATAGAGCTTGTCAGCTCTGCCTGGTTTGGCTTGACACCGCACAGGCATCCTGCCATTAAAAAAGAAAGGGGGGGGGATGAAAGGAGGAAGAAGGGGGGGAGGATGAAAGGGGAAAGGATGAAGGGCCAATAAAGCTTTGTGTGGGAGATTTCTGAGGGGGGAGATGACAGGAGATAAGGACCAGAGCAACCAGCATCCCACAGCCAGGCACCCTGAGAATATACTGATTGTCAACCTGGAGAAGAAACCACCCCTACCGTGGGGACCTTGCAAATGATATCGACTCAAGGGAGCAACCAGGAAGAGACTGAGGCCTGGGGGGGGGAACCATCCTCGAAATCCCCTACTGGAGGGCTGGATGAGGACAATCCACCAAGACCCCGATGGTCCCTTGGGGTCAGGAAAAAGGAAGAATGAGAAGAGAAACCCATGGGAATGACATTCACCCGTGGGGGCCATGGCAGCCGACAGCAAGAGACCCAAGTGGAGCTGGAGGAACCGGGTGAAGAATCAAGTGCAGGCGAACTGGAGTGAGAGGACTGGATGCTGGAGCAAGCTGTAAGTTCCTGAGGGGTTCTTTTGGTACTCAAAAGCTCGAGAAGCCCTAGCCCTGGGGGCACATCCTGCTGACCAGCCAACTCCAGCCCCGGCAAGCGAGGGGCAACTACCTCTGCCACCGCAATGGCGGCAGCAGCAGTGAGACCCTCAGCAACTGCAACCATTCCAGCGCCTGGCCCCACAGCCCAGCCTTCATCAGCTGCAGGAGCAGCACCAGCAAGCTGGAGAGGACGCAAGACACCAGCCCTGGGAATAAAGTTCAACGGAGACCCCAAGTAATTGGGGTTCTTCTTGGCACAAGTTTGGACATACATGCAAGAGTATGGTCTAGAAATAGCCACTGAAGGGACTAAGGTGCGATGCGTGACCATGGCGTTAGAGGGATAACAGCTGAATGGATGGTCACCCTCCACAACGATGATGCCCCGGAGCTGAGAAACTTCGACCACTTCATGGCTGCACTTCAGAAGTGCTTTGAACACCCTCTAGCCAATCGCAAAGCCAGAGATCGCATAAATGTCATCAGCTGAGGGCACAGCAGGGTGGCCGAGTACACTCAGGAGTTTTGTGACCTGGCCTGCCAGCTGGCTAGAAGACATCTTGATTGGATGTTTCCGAGATGGGGTAAGTGACGAGGTCTACAATACCTGCATTTCTAGAGCGTCCCCCCCACCCCAAATGGCTGGTATGTGCTAGCAGAGGAAGTGGAAATCGACCTGGCTCAATCCAAATACTGGCTGAGCTGTGGATGGCGAAGATCCCCTCCTGAAAAGAAAGAGGCCCCAAAACTAGTGCCCATGCCACTGGCTTCACTGGCTGCTTCAGGTGTGGGAAGGAGGGGCATCAATTCACTGGCTGCTTCAGGTGTGGGACGGAGGAGCATTGACCTGTCGACTGCCGAACTGCACACCGAGTCCAGAAGGCGATTTAGGGTCCTGCCTAAAAACTAGCAAAACTACAACAGCAAGCTCTTGAAACCATTGTGAAGGGAGTAGAAGTCATAGAGTTCACCCCGTCCCCCCAATGAAGGCAGGAGTACTCTGACTGACCCGGTCAGCAGCCCAGTGGAAAGCGAGTCGGACTACAAGATGATCCCTTGGTAAGTCACCCAGTCACCCAGTCAACCCAGTGACCATCCCCATAGAATGGTTTAATCCTTGCAGCAAAAAGGGAACCTAGTAGCCCTCCTGGACTCGGGGTGCACCAGATGCCTGGTCAACCCTGCCCTTGTCAAGAAACTGGGTGTGAGACTCAAACAGCTTAAAGCTTTTTGCCAGATGGATGGCTCAGTGGCGGAGCGTCTGAGTGACATTTGTTACTGAACCAATAGAGATGAGGATAGATGCACACACAGAGACCTTGAGTTTCATTGTAGCCCCTGGAATGGAAAGGACTGGCTTTGCTCCAAAAACGGAACCCCTATGTGAACTGGAGGAGGTGGCTGCTAAAGATCCGGCAAGCCAGCTGTGAAGGGAGAGGGGAAAAGGGCCATCAAAAACCTACCCCAAAGCTGCAGTAGGTGAAGCTGAAAAGGGAGGTGGGAGTAGCCACCAAAGATCAGCCCCAGGGTGACCCTCGGATCCCCAAAGAGTACTGAGACTTACCGGACGCATTCAACGAGAAGGGGTCAGACGCGCTCCCACCCCACCGGCCAACTGACTGTTCCATAGTAACCCTACTGAGGGCCAAACTATCCAAACCTAATCTGTATTCTGTGACCCCTAGGGAATTGCAGACTTTTATAGACAAAAACCTGAAGTGTGGATTCACCTAACCCGCCAGACCAAGGGTGGCTGCCCCAGTACTTTTTAGGGAAAAGAAGGATGGGTCCCTTCGTCTATATGTGGACTATCGTGGGCTCAACGTGGTGTGTGTGGAAAATGTTTACCCACTCCACCTCATGAAGGACATGATAACCCATATGAGGAAGGGAAAGATCTTCACCAAGTTGGATTTGCGGGAGGTGTACTACCAAGTGAGGATCAAAGCAGGGGATGAGTGGAAAACAGATTTCAATTGCCCTTTAGGATGCTTCCAGTTCCGGGTCCTCCCTTTTGGACTGCAAGGGGCCCCTGCTGTGTTTATGCAACTAATAAATGAAGTGCTGCATGAACACCTGTAAAAGGAAGAGTTTACCTGGATGACATTTTAATCTATACTGACACAATGCCAGAACACGTAAAACTAGTTAGAGCTGTGCTCAAGAAGCTTCAAGCGGCCAAACTATCCAAATGCGAATTCCACTAGAGTAAAATTGACTTTCTACTGTATCTCCCACGAGGTGATAGAAATGGACTCCAAAAAGGTGCAGGCAGTGCTAGAGTGGACTCTTCCCCGCACCTGGAAGCAACTACAAAACCTCCTCGGATTTGCCAACTTGTATCACCAGTTGTTTGCCCAGATAGCCCTCCCCATCACCAACCTGCTAAAGACAAAAGGGTAGGGGAAACCCAAACCCAGCCAGCCGCTTAAATAGACTATGGAATGCCAGGCTGCATTCTAAAAGCTTAAGTGCTTGTTCGCAGCGAAGTCAATGCTAAAGCACCCAGACCCCATAAGAAGCAGGAACATGGAAAAGTGCAATTCATGGTGAATGATAAAATTGACTACGCAAGAACACCTTATACATCAGTGAATTGAAATGGATTTTAGAAGAAGTAATTGAGCAAATAATATCAATTTAGTGGACAATCCTTCAATATAATGGTTATCCACATTTTTGCTCCAATCATTGAGGAAGAAGGGGATGGTGGGTTTAATGTTCAAGTTCAATTTGAAATCAACAGAACCTGCAAGCAAGATAACTTGCCTGTGGTTTGTGACTAGAATGCTCTCAGGTACAAGGAAGCAAGACACTGTGAGCTGATTTACAGATTTTACAGATTAACAGAGTTAGAAGATACCTTGTAAGGTCATCTATTCCAACCCCCCGCTCGAGCAGGAGACCCTACACCCGTGATGGCAAACCTATGGCACGCAGAGCTCTCTCTGCGGGCACGTGAGCTGTCGCCCCAGCTCAGCTCCGCCGCGCATGCCTCCGGCCGCCACCTGGTTTTCGGGTCTCTGCCGCGCATGTGCGGGGGCGGGGCGCATGCGGGAGACACATGTGCATGCGGGGGTCGCACATGCACGGGGGCACGGGAGGGGGGTCGCACATGCATGCACGGGGTGCATGCAGGGGGGTCGCGAGTGCATGCACGGGGGGCAGGGGGATCGTGCGCGCATTGCATTATGGGTGTTTTTGGCATTCGGCGCCGAAAAGGTTAGCCATCACTGCCCTACACCATTTCTGACAAATGGCAGTCAAATCTCTTCTTGAAAGTCTCAAGTATTATATTTATATTTATATTTAATAAAATTTGTATGCCGCCCAACTCCCGAAGGACTCTGATGAAGTGATGAAGCTCCCACAACTTCCGAAGGCAAGCTGTTCCATTGGTTGATTGCTTTCACTGTAACTGATCAATTGGTTGATTGCTCTCACTAACTGATCAAAGTTACTTCTTTATTTGTTGCATGCCTGCCAGACTGACTGCATTCTCTTGGGAACAATCAGATAAGGTTTCAGGGATTTAGGAGAGATAAGATCTGCTGCTGCTTCCTTCTATGCAAGCACTCTAAGCTTAGCCCCCTCTTCCCATCTCTCCCCACTCTAGCTGGAGATTCCACTATAAATGCTGAACTTTGAAGGAGGAGTCTATAGTTAGGCCGTATGGCCTAGGAAACAGAAATGAAGCATGAAAAGGGCTTATCAGTTTGTGCCAATCCAATTGCTTCTTTATTGCTAACACACTCTTCAAACAATCTATATAAATGGACATCTCCAAATCCAATTAGGTCCTTGGATGAAAATCCTAAAGGGTAAAACAACTCAAGAATCTTGGGAAACTCTGAAAAATATGATCATAAAAGCAGATACCAGCACAATACCACTGAGAAAGAAAAACAAGAAATCCAAGAACAAACCAGCATGGCTGCACAAAGATCTCTCTGACAAATTGAAAGACAAAAAGGACAAGTATAAAAATTGGAAAGAGGGACACACAACTAAGGCAGAATATCAGCAGATAGCCAGAATCTGCAAAGATGAAGTCAGGAAAGCAAAGGCTCAGAATGAACAAAGACTTGCAACAAAAGTCAAAGATAATAAAAAAAGTTTCTTCCAACATATAAATAACAAGAAAAAAAATCAAGGAAACAGTCCACTAAAGAGAGAAGACGGCAAGGAAGTAACAGGCAGTAGAGAGACAGCTGAGCTGCTTAACCATTCTTTGCATTGGTCTTCACGCAAAAAGAAACTATAGTCCAACCTACCAAAACATGTATTTGTACAGCCCAGAAAAAAAGTTTAAGTGTAGGCCTTTAGCCCTCTTAACTTTAAAATATGAATATAAAATAGAAAAGGAGGGTGATCAGTGGGGAAATGAAAACTAATGGGCTAAGGCCACATTGCTTCTCTGTTGCAAACCGACTCTTCCAAATTTAGGAAGGTTAATATATTGTGGATATGGGAGGCAGAACATGGGTTTCCATCTACTGGTAGATACTGGGGTGATTTGAAATACATTCTCAGTTATTTAACAACAATAGCAAGAACTTCATCTTCACCCTAAATTGTTGAATGGAAAATATTTGGCATATTCAAAAGGATTTGCTTGTTAGTTAGAAAGACGATTAGCTTTATTTCAAGTTAAGAGTTTGAACAATTGCTGAGCTTAGAATTCTTTAATTCTATTTCCTGTACCTCTCTCCAGATTTGGGGGGGGGGGGTGGTTTCCAGGTTTTTAATAAAAAACAAGGTAGACCCTCCTTCCTGAAGATGGTTCACTCCTATGTATAATCTTTGAAACTGAATATATTGTATGTTACATATCAATATATATGTACACAAATGGCAGATTTTTTAAAAAAAGCTGTAAAAGTAATAGGTTTTATAGAATCATATTATTTAATGAGACATTTCTGAAGTAAATAACGAGAGAGATTGGCCCATATTAAATGCATGTCTGCACCTCTAATCCCTACTGCCACAGAGTATTGTATATTAGAAAAGATACAGCTTCTAAAATATTTTATATAAAATATAAAAGATCCCTTAAAAGAGGAGGTGGAGTTGCACCACATGTAAAAGACCACTATATTGCTATAGCAATGCATGAAACCAAAGACGAAAACCTCCTAGAATGCATATGGGGTCAATATAAAAGATAAAAAAGAATGACATTGCCATAGGTGTACACTACAGGCCACCCAACCAAGCAGAAAAAATAGATATACTTTTTGCTAACCAATTAACAAATGTATATGTAGGAAATAACAAATATATATCGGAAACACACTAATGGGGGACTTCAATTACCCTGACATCAACTGGAAGACTAATTCTGCACCAAGTGAGAAATTGAATAGGTTCCTGACCAACCTAGCTGACAACTTTGTTGTCCAAAAGGTAGAGGAGGGAACTAGAGGGACAGTCATACTGGACTTAATTCTCATGAACAGAGAAGAAGTGATAGAGGGAGTTGAAATTACATGAACCTTGGGTGAGAGTGACCATGTCATACTGTAACTCAATATAAAGAAACTGAAAAATATGATCATAAAGCCCAGTCCAGCACAATGCCAGTGAAAAATAAAAATAAGAAATCCAAGAAGAAACCAGCATGGCTGCACAAAGATATCTCTGATAAACTAAATGACAAAAAAGACAAGTACAAGAAATGGAAAGAGGGACACATAACTAAGGCAGAATATCAGCAGATAGCCAGAATCTGCAAAGATGAAGTCAGGAAAGCAATAACTCAGAATAAAGAAAGACTTGTGACAATAGTCAAAGATAATTAAAAAAGTTTCTTCCAACATATAAATAACAAGAAAAAAATCAAGGAAACAGTTGGTCCACTAAAGAGAGAAGACGGCAAGGAAGTAACAGGCAACAGTGAGAAAGCAGAGCTGGTTAATTCATTCTTTGCATCGGTCTTCACGCAAAAAGAAACTATAGCCCAACCTACCAAAAACATAACTGTAGATGACAGACTACAAATAAAAGTTAAAATAAGCAAAAAAAATAAAATAAAATAGTAAGAGAACACCTGTCTGATGTTGATGAATACAAATCACCGGGACCTGATGGATTACATCCCAGAGTTCTAAAGGAGTTGGCAGATGTCATCTCAGAACCATTGTACCATATCTTTCAAAAATCCTGGAGTACCGGGGAACTACCAGAGGACTGGAAAAGAGCTGATGTGATTCCCATCTTTAAAAAAGGGAAAAAAACAGACCCAGGAAACTACAGGCCAATCAGCCTAATATCAATACCCAGGAAGATACTGGAAAAGATAATTAAAAAAACAGATCTGCCAACATCTAGAAACAAGTAAAGTAATAACTAGAAGTCAGCATAGGTTTGTTAAAAACAGATCATGCCAAACCAATCTTATTTCATTCTTCAACATAATGACTAAATTAGTAGACCAGCGAAATACTGTGGACATAATATACTTAGACTTCAACAAGGCATTCGACAAAGTAGACCACAACCTACTTCTTGGTAAGCTATAAAAAAGTGGGATAGATAGCATCACCACCCGATGGATTCCTAACTGGCTGACAAACCATACTCAACCAGTAGTCCTTAACGGGTCTACATCTACATGGAGGGAAGTAAGCAGTGGGGTACCACAAGATTCCGTCTTAGGGCCAGTACTCTTCAATGTCTTCATAAACGACTTAGATGAGGGAATAGAAGGGGAACTTACCAAATTTGCAGATGGTACTAAGCTGGCAGGAATAGCTAACACCCTAGAACTGTGATGGCGAACCTATGGCACGGGTGCCGGAAGTGGCACGCAGAGCCATCTCTCCGGGCATGCGAGCCGTCGCCTTTTGCTTTTCCGGGTTCCGGCACACCACCCAGCTGGTCTTCACACACGCAGGAGCGCCGGAAACCAGAAGAGCAGCCTCCTGGTGCGCATGCGTGTCAGGTGGCTGCTCTTCCGGTCTCCAGTGCGCGCATGTGCACCGGTCACCTAGTCTTCCAGCTTCTGGCACGCATGCGTGAGCGAAGACCAGCTGGCCGGTGCACATGCGTGTGCTGGAAACTGGTAGACCATCTTCTCTTCCGGTTTCTGGCGCGCACATGCACACCAGCCAGCTGGTCTTCGTGCTTGCATGCGCACCAGAAATCAAAAGACCAGGTGGCCGGGGCGCATGCATGTGCCGGAAACCAGAAGAGCAGTCGCCCGGTGCGCATGTGCATGCCGGGAAGATGGTCTACCAGTTTCCAGCGCGCATATGCGCACTGGCCAGCTAGTCTTCACGCACACATGCGCGTCAGAAACCGGAAGACCAGGTGGCCGGTGCGCATGCACGTGCCGGAAACCAGAAGAGCAGCCGCCCAGCGCGCACATGCGCACCGGGTGGCTGCTCTTCTGGTTTCCAGCACGTGCGCACCCATTTCAGCACTCGGTGCCGAAACGGTTCGCCAAGATAGAAGATAGGCTCAAGATCCAGATGGATCTTGACCGAGTTGAACACTGGGCCCTATCTAACAAAATGAAATTCAACGTAGAGAAAAGTAAAGTCTTACACTTAGGCAAGAAAAACCAAAAGTACACATATAGACTGGGTGAAACCAGGCTTAATAGCAGTAACTGTGAGAGGGATCTCGGAATCTTAGTGGACAACCAGTTAAACATGAGCCAGTAGTGTGCAGCGGCAGCCAAAAAAGCCAACGCAATCCTAAGTTGCATTAACAGAGGGATTCAATCAAGATCATGTGAGATACTAGTACCACTCTAAAAAGCCTTAGTAAGACCACACCTAGAAAACTGCATCCAGTTTTGTCACACCACTATAAAAAAGATGTTGAGACTCTAGAAAAAATGCAGAGAGGGGCAACCAGGATGATTAGGAAACAAAAACATATGAAGAACGGTTACAGGAACTGGGCATGGCTAGTGTAGGTGAAGGACCAGGGGAGACATGATAGCAGTGTTCCAATATTTGAAGAGCTGCCACAGAGAGGAAGGGGTCAAGCTATTTTCCAAGGCAACTGAAGGCCAGACACGGAATAATGGATGGAAACTGATCAAGGAGAGATTCAACCTAGAAATAAGAAGTTTTCTGACAGTGAGAACTATCAACCAAAGGAACAGCTTGCCTTCGGAAGTTGTGGGAGCTTCATCACTGAAGGCTTTCAAGAAGAGATTGGACTGCCATTTGTCAGAAATAGTTTAGTCTCCTGCTTGGGCAGGGGGTTGGACTAGATGACTTACAAGGTCCCTTCCAACTCTGTTAATTTAAATCTAAATCTAAATGGAGCACAAGAAAGTAAAATTGAGTTTAATTGGTACAAGGAGTTGGAAGAGAGCTCAGTTACAACACCAAAATATGACCAAGAACACATGAACAAATCACAAATCACAAACTATTCATAACAAGTTCCAAGTAAAAGAACAAAGCCAGTTTCCATGATTATAATCTTGAGTATATGATCCACCATTTTAAAAAGAACATCAGGAATCACTCATGTCCTGAACCTCATTGATTGGGAACCAGAAGAAAGCAGTTGTTATGGATGAATTTGAGAAAGACTGCAGAAAATAGAGAAACAAAAACCAAAATCGGATAATATAACATAGACTAACAGGGCTGGAATGAACCTTGGAGGTCTTCTAGTCCAACCTCTAATCGAAGAGACCCTCTACCATCCAGACAAGTAATTATCAAATCTCTTCTTGAAAACCTCTAGAGATATAGCACCCACAAGTTCTGAAGACAGGCTGTTCCACTGATTAATTGATCTCACTGTCAGGAAATTTCCCCTTAGTTCTTGGTTGGATCTCTCTTTAATGATCTTCCACCCATTACTTCTTGTCCTGCCTTCAAGTGCTTTGGAGAACAGGTTGTGCCCCTCTTCTCTGTGACAGCCCCTCAAGTACTGGAAGACAGCTATCATGTCACCCCTAATCTTTCTCTTTGATAGACTAAACCAGTGATGGTGAACCTTTTTGGCACCGAGTGCCCAAACTGAAATGTGTGCGTGCGTGCGCGTGTGTGCCGGAGCCCTGGAAACTCGAAGGCCACCTGGTCTTCTGGTTTCCGGCACACCAGCTGGTCTTCGTGCGCGCCGGAGCCCCGGAAACTCGAAGACCAGCTGGCCGGTGCGCATGCACACCGGAAACCAGAAGAGCAGCTGGTGACAGCGCGCGTGCCCACAGAGAGGGCTCTGCGTGCCACCTCTGGCACATGTGCCATAGGTTCGCCATCATGGGACTAAACATACCTAGTTCCCTTAACTATTTATCATATGGTTTAGCCTCCAGACCCTTTATCATCTTTGTTGCTCTTCTCTGTACTCTTTCTAGGATCTCAGCATCTTTTTTGTATTATGGCAACCAGAACTGGATACAATATTCTGAGTGTGACCTCCCTAGTGCAGTATAGATTGAACTTGATATTATCCCTCTGTTGATGCAGCCTAGGACAGCATTGGCTTTTGGGGCAACTGCAGCACATTGCTGGCTCATACTTAGGTGGTCCACTAGGACTTGATCCCTCTCACAGTTACTACCATTGAGCAATGTACCATCTATTCTATACCTGAGTATGCATTTGATTTTATGTCTAGGTGTAGGATCTTACTTTTCTCACCACTGAACTGAAAGTTGTTGGACATGGCCCCAATGCTCAGGTTGTCAAGATCCTTCTGAATCTTGAATATTCTAAAGTGTTGGCAATTCTCCCTGGATAGGTGGCTGCAAATTTGATGAGCTCCCCTTCTATCCCCTCATCTAGATCGTTTATGAAGATGTTGAAGACTACTGGCCTAAGACAGAGACTTGAGGTACCCCAATGCATGCTTCCCTCAATGTAGATGTAGTTCCATTGAGGACCTCACATTCAGTGCAACTGGTCAGTCACTTGTAAATCCATCTGATGGTAATGCTATCTATTCCACAAGAAGTAGGTTGTGGTCTACTTTGTCAAATGCCTTACTGAAGTTTAAGTAAACTATGTCCACAGCATTTCTTCGATCCACTAATCTACTAAAAAGAAACAATGGATATTGCTAGAAACAGACAAAAAGCAAAACATAAAAAGGATGGTTTCCAGAAGAAACTTAAAAAAGAGTTTCAAGAGAGGTTGTAAGTGACAAGAACTATTACAATGACATTTCTAAAGACACTGTAGATGGAGACGGACTTGGATAAATAATGAGTTTTCCAAAAGATCTCCAAACAGAAGGAAGTTTCAACCTCAAATTGGTATTTTAAATACCTTCACGATGGAAGTAGTATACTGAAATTCTGTGCGTACGTACACACACGTGCACGCACGCACGCACGCATGCACACACAGACACACGCACATACACACCATAGAAAGGGAACATTTGTTCATTGCACAATTTCACATGCTGATAAAATAATGCTTCTTCTCCTACATGAGAAGAAGCAAAGTGTTCATGCTGATTTTGAGAGGCCTGAAAGGCTAGGCTGGGGCAGAATATTCTGGAGAAGGTCTGTCTATGTGATCACCACGAGTTGACATTGACTTGATAGCATGCATTAGTCAATCAATCAATCATTGATTCAAGAAAAAAGAAAAAAAGGACTTAACTTTTTCTGAAAAGTAATTTCATAAAATAATTATTTTAATTTAGGAGGGAGAAATGGCTGTTATCTGCAAAATGACTTTCTTCTAAAGGTGCTTTAGCAGCAGAAAAAGCAGATTCTCTTTTTGAGAAGCAGAAATTACTGATTCAGAGGGTATGTCATCTGTTTTACAACTCCTTGGCACATAATTTGAAGGTGTGCTAAAATCTTTTATACTATCACCATCTTAGGGATGAAACATGTTTGTAGGAAGGCGGCTATTTCAGTTGAGCCTACTATATTAATGCAGTTAAGTAAATGACCTGATTTCTTCTTTCAATTATCCTTTTAATTGTCACATCTCTATCTCATTGCTAAGTATATAAGAAGAACGAAATCTTACATTGGTCTTGTACACTCAAGCACTTCTTGAAATATTTTATATCCAGGTTACTGCTTAGCTTCTTTTATTACTGTTCCAAATGTTATTATAGTTTATGTTTATATTGCTTCAGTCAGTAAAATTTCCAACAGAATTGTTGCTGCTGTTACAAAAGTCTCAAAAGAGTTGAATATTGAAGTCAGAAAAGACTCAATGGCTGCTGTTGCTAGAAGTACAATAGAATTATAGAAGAGATGGGCCTTTTGGGGATCCTAAATTATGCTGAGCAAAACTAGCCAACTGCTTTAATAAAAGCTTTTCTACAAGAAATATATTGGAAAAGTTTATTTTATCCCTGTTCCCTTTGCTCAGGCTGACTTATCTCTGTTTCTAAAATGTAGAGTTAAAGTTCTTTTGCACTATACCCTAAGACAGAAAAACTACACCTAGGAAGGATAACATTTTGTTAAATAGTCTGAATATATATTTTAGAGAGCCTTTTGTGATTAGCACTTAAAAGAACATTTTATAGCATTTAACATTGTTATTTTGAAACAAAATAGTACCTACTAGAAGTGTGTTTACAATTGCTTACTGTTGCCTACTTATTTTCACTTTTTCATAACTATTTTATAATTCATTAATGGTCCAAGACCAATCTCACAAAAAAGACCATACAATATAATAACTCTAAAAGGAAAATATAAAATTATGAGAACATTCTAGAAGATCAGCTATCAATTAATAACACGAGGAAAGAACCAGACAGCATCTAACAACTATAGCTATTGATAAAGAGTTTTGCCACCTTTATAGAGGTTTCTGAACAGTGATCACCCAGGAGAAGGGTAATGACTTCTTGGTAACAATGGCAACTAAGAATTGTTAACAACTGGAAATATTAAACTTGATCACCACTGGGTGTACAATGAACACTTTAAAAGTACTTGTGAGATAGAGTCTATCTTTGTCAAGTCTGAACATCATGTTTTGCTTTTATATGGGAGGTTTATATATCTACTAGTTGTTGTTCTAATAGGTTGTGAATGAAAGTAAATAGTCTCTGATGTGGAGGATATAAAATATTAAATAAGTATCTAGGGACAGTCCAGGGAGAAGGAACAATCATACTATAAAAGGATGGGAGACTTTGGCTCTGTCATTCTGGATATCTAGATCCCGCAAATTCTGCTTCAGTTCAGTGTTAGCAGGTCTCAAAGCAGGCAGTGCTGCGAACATAAGATTTGTCATTTTAGGGTGGAATCTAGCAAGGTAAGATGCACTAGGACAGCGGTTCTCAACCTGTGGGTCGCGACCCCTTTGGGGGTCGAACGACCTTTTCACAGGGGTCGCCGCACGCGCTAGCCCGCCATCTTGGAAATGCTCCCAGTTTGGCCGTGCCTGCAGGTCGCCGGACAGCTGGTAGCCATAAAAGCGGGAGACTTCGCCCACCCGCACGGACGCCGCCATTTGGGTTCTTTTACCTTCTGCGCATGCGCAGAACGCTTTGTGCATGCGCAGAGGGTAAAAGAACTCAAATGGCGGCATGTGGGCGAATTCTCCCGCTTCCGTGGCTACTGGCTGTCCGGCGACCCGCAGGCATGGCCGAACTGGGAGCATTTCCAAGATGGCGGGCTAACGCGCGTGGCGACCGCTGTGAAAAGGTTGTTCGACCCACAAAGGGGTCGCGACCCACAGGGTGAGAACCGCTGCTTTAAAAGGGGGCAAATGACGGGGCGGGGGTCACGGGGGGTCGCGGCATTAGAAAGGTTGAGAACCACTGCACTAGGAAGTCCTTTGTTTAAGAACCACAATTGGTTTGGGTAAAATGATCACTAAATGAATCATGAGAGAGGGAGGGGGAAGAGAGAGAGAGGATGTAAAGATTGTTGGTTGCTGCCACTTGATTTAGATAAAATTTTCTTGTTTCTTATAAAAAGCACAAGATGTTCTGGTCATCCATTGTGCCAAGTCCTATGTCTGATTGTCTCGACTCAGATGGGAACTGGGAAGAGAGAGTGAGGCTGACACGGTGCACTTCTCCTTCACTTAAATCAGAATTATGCACCAGTCTCAATATCATCATCATCATGACTGCTCTTCAAAAGAGTAAAAATAAAGAAGTCCTGAAGCGATGAGTGAGTGACAAAGCACTAAGCATGAATACACTGGGAGCTGTAGTCAGGGACCTGCACACAAGCAATTCGGGTCTAATGGTTACTTTTCATTGACCAAAGCAGCATTGAAACCCAGTATCTGCCTAGGTGAGTTAGCAGTCTTTTTTAGGAATGCACTGCTCACCTCCACAGTATGAAGATGGAACTAGAATAGGTGCCCCAAACTTTCCCTGCTTCACTATACGCTGGTCAGTTCACCACAACTAGTGGGGATCCCATCTTGGTGGTTGAACAAACATAAGATACCTCTCACCATTGTCACTTGAACATGTTCATGCTTTTGGACAACACTAGGAAAACAGCTTTAGTTGCCAGAGAGCTTGCAAGATACACTGCAGCCCTGAATAAGACACGTCTTCTCAACAAAGGTCAGCGGCTGGAATTGAAGGTGGATACACTTTTTTCTGCAGTCATGGCAGTGATGAGTTTTGTGATACTGGAGTTGGGTCGGAAGTGGTTGATAGAAGTCATTTTGTTTGGAAACACTACAGTTACCACTATAGCTACTCTGATCAGTGCCTGTGTGCCCCACAATGACTAAACCCGAGACAAAAGGTTCTATGAAGAATTAGATGCCCAACTCTCAGTTTGTTTGGCAACCTTAATGCAAACACAACCTCCTCATCACCAGTAACAACTTTCTGTTTGCCTACCATAACACGACCTCCTGGATGCACCTTCGCTCTAAGCTTGGCATTTTATTGATTATGTCATTGTCATGAGAAAAGGAAGGCAGGATTGTCAGAGTAATTAAGGACATGTGTGGTGCTGACTGTTGGACAGGTTGCAGGTTCATTGTCTCCAAAATGAAGCTCCAGATCAGACTCAAAAGATGACCAAAAGGAAGCAAGGCTATGAAAAGAATTAATCTAGTTAGATTGAAGAACCCCAGCATGGCTTCAGCACTGGCTGAAGACTTAGTAACTAAGCTTGTTGACCTACATCTTGCTAGCTGTGCAAATCTAGAGCCATCAGGGCAACAATTCCAGTTTCTATCTGTTTGCCCAACATGTGGCAGGACATTCCATGCCCGAATTGGCCTGACCAGTCAACTTTGAACACACACTTAGTTTTAATGTAACTAATGGTGCTGAGGTCCTCATCTATGATGCTGGACAAACAACGCTAAATCTGCATGTAATTTTCTAAACCTTTATATTAGAGATTTATGATAAATCTATAAAATGTATTGATTCAAAATTTAATAGTGGTAACAACAACGGGATGGTCAGCATTTGTGTCACTGAAGATTGTGGGTGGAAGAACTGCACACCAAGAAAAAATATGGTAGATATAAATATGATCTCACCTGAGGCTGCTGGAGTATTGGTAGGAGTTGAAACAGCGGCTTGATTTCGAGCATGAGCAGGTATGAGGATTGAAGCCAGAGAGGGATTGCTTGACAATTCTAGAAGGAAGTTGAAGAAAGATCATTTATAACAAAGCACAATTCAATTATCTAATTTAGCAGACCTCCTGATGAAGCCAGGAATGTAAGGAAGCTCTATGAAAAGTTCTATGATAATCATTACTGCCATGGAAAAATAGAGGAATAAGGTTCAATCCCACCAGTGCTGCCAAGCACACTGCTGTGAGGTATATGGGAAGGACAGAAGAATGCCAATACTGTTTCTAACACTTAAAAAAATACTTTGCCTTTTTCTATCAAAACTGTAGATCATGTGCCACAATCTTTTTTCCAAAAAACTAAAACAGACAATCCATCATAAGCAAGAGACTAAAACAGGGGATGAGTGGAAAACAGATTTCAATTGCCCCTTAGGATGCTTCCAGTTCCGGGTCCTCCCTTTTGGACTGCAAGAGGCTAATAAATGAAGTGCTGCATGAACACCTGTAAAAGGAAGTGTTAGTTTACCTGGTTGACATTTTAATCTATACTGACACAATGCCAGAACACGTAAAACTAGTCAGAGCTGTGCTCAAAAAGCTTCAAGCGGCCAAGCTATCCAAATGCGAATTCCTCTAGAGTAAAATCTGTCTGGAGAGCCACTGACAAGCTGCATGGATAATTCTGACACAGACAAATCAATGATCTGACTTAGCATGGTAGATTCTTAAAAAGCAGCTGTGCAGTTCAAGTGCCACTGGGCATCTACTAAAAAACATACACATTTTGGGGGGACTATAATGAAAAATGCTCAGGAGTGAAGAATTACTTTCACTTTTTGTACAAATAACTATTCTTCTAAACAGAACTGCAAAGTCCTACACATACCTATTCAGAGGATTCTTGGCCTTTTGCCTAAGATCAAATGTATACCTATTCAGACGCAACTTATTCCCAGCTATATTTATTTATTTATTTATTTAATTTATATTGCTGCCTATTTGCCCATGGCGACTCAAGGCGGCTTACAGAATATAAAACCACATTTAAAACAATAAAAACTAACAAAAAGAATCAAATAAATTAATATAGTACAATATAACAAAATCAAACCCCCATCTCCCAGGGACAGATCACATGAGTCATTTAATGGGCTCCATCCCACTCTGGGTTCCCTAAGCCCGCTGGCAGAACCAGGTCTTCAGTGCCTTCCGGAAGAGTATTAGAGTGGGGGCCATTCTAATCTCTGGGGGAATGATGTTCCAGAGAGAGGGAGCCACCACGGAGAAGGCCCTTCTTCTGGCTCCCACCAGGTATATCTCCCTCGGGGATGGGACCCGCAACATTCCCTGCCTCCCTGCTCTGATGGGTCGGGTAGATGTGACTGGCAAGAGACGGTCCCTCAGATAACCTGGTTCCAAGCCATGAAGGGCTTTAAAGGTGACAACCAGCACCTTGAATTGCACCCGGAAGCAAAACAGCAACCAATGCAGCTCCCGCCGGAGAGGTGATACACGTGCACAACGGGGTCTGCACAAAACCATGCAACTGCTGCATATATATAGGATTTTTTTTAATGATTTCCCTACATTAATATATCAAAACATTTCTAATTAAAAAGTACTGCTTTTAGAAAAAGAAGTATTGTTTTTACTACTAAAAGTGGGCAGGAAAAATAATCTGAAAAGGGGTGGTCTCCCTTATAGTACTGAGAAGACACCACTTTTAAAATGTTTCCTATGACAGCAACAAAGGAACTATTTAGTTGGTTACTTTGTCTCTTCAGCAAGTTTGGGCTACAGACATGATTCCCAAAAATATGAAACCAAATAATGATTCTATTTAGCAATATCAATAGCATTTAGACTTACATACTGATTCACAGTGCTTCATAGCCCTCTCTAAGCGGTTTACAGAGTCAGTATATTGCCCCCAACAGTCTGCGTCCTCATTTTACCAACCTCGGAAGGATGGAAGGCTGAGTCAATCTTGAGCCTGGTGAGATTTGAACTGCCAAATCGCCGGCAGCCGGCAGTCAGCAGAAGTAGCCTGCAATACTGCATTCTAACCACTGAGCCACCATGGCTCTTTAACAATATTTAGCACTATTTGAAAATATATTTAATCCCACTGTGTTCATATGCTTCCTATTTTATATTTCAAAAATAATCTTCATTAAAAAAATTGACTATTCGGTGTTCTTATTTATTCATGTAATTATTGCACTATAGACTATAACCTCATCTACATTCATTTATTAATAATTCATTTATTAATAATCAACTAGGAAATGACTTGCCAACTGTGATAGAGATCATTTAGATTATGGATTCAATTACTTTTTACATCATTTGTCTCTATCAAGAATGAACTGGTTATACACACACACACACACAAACACAGACACAAAATTTGCAAATGTTTCCTTCTGTTCCAACACTCTAGTCTATGCTATGGAAAGAGTATTTTCTTTTGAAGTGCCCAACACTTTATCCATCATTCACCCTAACTTCACTTGAGAGGATGCCATATTCTGGCATAAATGTTTCAAAATTACCTTGAGTAGTGAAGTTAAAGAGTGCAGGTTTCTCTCGACCACTTGGTAATTTGATGTTTGGGTCCCGTAATTCATCAAAGAAAGAATGTGCACATGCTTCCAGTGGAGTCAGGCGGGCAGTTGGGGTATATTCCAACAGACGGCTACATAGAGCTATTGCTTCTGGTGGAGTGCGGGGTCGGAAGACCTATGGGGAAAAAAGAGGGCAGGCTGACCATTTTGTTTTACTCTTATTAACAGACTATGAGCCTGAACAATTAAGCTGGTGTAGGTATTATTTTGTATTTTTTTTTAAAAAAAAAGCGAACATCAGATTTTTACCAACTGGCTAAGGCAAAAATGCTTATTGGCAAGGAGCTATACTGAATAAAGTTGAATTTACAAAATCCCTGAGGACATGACGGACATCCAGCACCAATCTGAGGAAATTTAGGAACAAAGGAAATAATACCTTTAAAAACATAAATGATGCCGCTAGGTTATGCAGATGGGCTGGAAAAGAGGAAAAGAGCAAGTGATGGGATATTGTGAGGGTTGAGTGTTACATAATCCCATGTAATTAGAACTAAATCCAAAACATAGATTTGGATTTATCAAACTGGTTTACGCTAGCTAATTTGTTAATGAGTTCAGTGGCTCTTTTAAATTACTTGGCAAGGAATTAATTAAAACATTGTGTACTCTCAACATGCAATCATCACTTTTGCACTGCATATTTTCTTGGAGATTCAGGACTGTCTTAAATATTAAACTTCCTTACAGTGAAAACAATTAATCAGTGGAATGGGTTGACTCCATAGGTTGTGTTCTAGTTCTAAACTGTTTTTCACTTATGTGGAATGTGCCCTATATAGGTCTTGGGAGGATAAACAATGGTTAAATCCTTAGTGTATTGTGTGATAAACTGAATTCACAGTTCCACAAAATGAACACAATAGCATATAGACCACATGCAAAATCAAATGCAGATCTGCATAAATACATTTTTAAAAGACGCATTAACTTCAACCACATGGAAAGTGCTTCAAAGTTATTCTAGCCTCTAATTTAGACAAGGAGAGACTGAGCCTAATTTTATATACTACTATAAAAATGATGAATTTTTACAAAGTAATCAAAACTTGTGAGGGAGAGTCCCAAACACCAGATTAAAACAGAACAGAACAGAATTTAGAGTAAATGAAAACCAAAAGAACCAAAATGCTAATCGATTTTTAACCACTATATAAAAATCCCGAACTAATGCTGAAGAAAGCGCGCATTTTTTGACAAGGCAACTTTGATGTAACAGAGTGATGGGATGATGAGAGGAGAGTACAACTCTTCCTACTCCAATTCATCACTGGAAACACCTCTCACTCACTCATATACTTAAAACACCCATCCTCATATAATTCCTTTCTTCTAATTGCACTGAAATCCAGTTTTTGATTTGTAGGAGAAAACTGTGTTAAAGGGAAGATGCTCCCAATCCGTACACTAGGCAATTTCCCCTCTGTAAACGGACCTGAAAAAGCAGGATTTGAAATCCTGTGAATGTTGTTTCATCTCACTTAGCCTTGCCTTACCTTATAACTTAAGCCAGGAGAGTGATGAGGCACTCTCAGCTGTTCTCCTAATTCTTTCATTCCAAGAGCGGCAATTGCTTTATAGACCTGATAATTTTCAGATGAAAATAATATGAGGGGAACTATTGCAATAGCAGCTTCTGAACAGAAAACACAATACAGTAGTAATTGTGCTTGGGCACACATTTTGAAAGTGAATGGATAAGAGATTGAAAAATAGTCTTACACATATAATAACATATATGATGAGATGAACAGTGGGGATAGAATTTAAGAGCAAAGAAATCAATGCATTGGTCCAAACTTTTCCTTTAGATATCCAATTTGGAAACTAATTTGGATTTTTATTCTAAAGTGTTTTCACTGATTCATTAGATGTGCATAGTTTTATGATTCTTAGGTAATTTTGAGAGTTATGTATTAAAATGATATGGGTCATTAATGTCACATTATTATTATTATTATTATTATTATTATTATTATTATTATTATTATTATTATTATTATTATTATTATTATTATTATTA
>QLTV01000867.1:1447455-1461329 GCA_003457575.1 Thermophis baileyi
TATATGTATGTATATGCTTTATATATCTCTATCTATCTCTATCTCTCTATTATCTATTATCTATTATCTATTCCAATTTTAGGGGTTTTTTTTAATTGAATTTCTTCCATCTTCCGAAGTCAGATAAAGTTACAGTGTTACAATAAGTCTCTCTGTGTTACAGGACCTGGCCTTCCTTGTTAACATTTCTAAACCCAAAAGTCATCTTCTTTACAACCTTCAAGATTATGTTCACCAGATACTCCAATACAGTCCTTAATTCAACTTACCCTATCATTTCCCAAACATACCAACATTTTTGCATTATCACCATATAAAAAGCTCCATCATCATTTTTATGCATATTTTCCACCTCCAAACTGTATAACCTTGAATGCTTAGTGGATATAAGCATATCAGGTGATGTGCATTTGTGTAATGAGGGAGGGTGTGGCCTAAGGAGATCAACACCTTATATCAAGGTGTGCATAATCATTAGGCAGCTTCTTTTCCTCAGGCAAAATGGGCCAAAGAGATTTAACTGAAAAGTCAAAAATGGTATAAAGTCTTTCAGAGGGATGTAGCACTCTTGAAATTGCTAAGATATTGGGACATGATCACAGAACCATGGAAAATGTACTAGTGATATTACACATTTATGAAAAGAAGCCAAAATGAGAATTTTAAAGATTTTTTTCCCCTGAAACTACTGTGCAACTACTGAATACTTATGAAAAACTATATATACTTTCTTCTCAGGGAATACCTTCATAAAGTTATTGGCAGCCCAATCCTAAATTCATTTTACAATGTTTTTATCCTGCCATTAGTATATGACATCATTTACTTTATTTATCAATTAGTATTGACATACATTTTAAGTCTTTTCAGGCAATCATATCTCAGATTCTATAGTTTTTTCTTTAAGCTACTGTATATTTTAATATGCACACATATAATGAACAAGGTACTGAATTTTAAATCAATGAATTAAAATAACTGAAAATCAGTTATTACAAACTCTTGAATTGGCTACTTGTTGATATAAATACACTTGCAAACTCTTCAAAACTAATTTGACTCATTTATTTTGGGGTTTTTTTCTTGGGTTTTTCCCATGGTATGTATTTGTTTGTATTTGTTCAGTTTGCTCTAACATAACTATTTACTATAATACATCAGAATAGAACATTAATTCCTTCCATTAAAAGTTGGAACTCAAATCTTCAATAAAAAAGGAATACATTATTAATCTATTGTGTATACTTTTTCTTAACCATAACAAGCAAAGAAGAAAACTGTTGTGAATCAAGCTAAAACTCTGGTACAGCACAAAATATATTAAGCTCACTTCACTGGATCAAGAAACTAAGATACATAAAATCTTACCACCAAGTGCTTTCCATTGAGAAAACAAGTGTCAACAAACCCATGAGTGGTAGTGCGAAGAAAATAAATAAAATGCTACAGGTCCCATTTGTTGATCAAAGCTTTTGAACACTATCCAAGTAGCATTAGTTTTACTGTTATATAAACTATCCTTGTGAAATGGAAGGTCTTCACTTCTAGCTTGTCTCCAATCAGATGCCAATGAAATGGAGCCAAGAATAGTGACAGTTTTAAAAAAAAACCTGAAAATCCTGTTGCTTGCCTCTCAGAATGATGAATCATCATGAGCATAACTGCCTTATCTGGGGAGAGCGAACATCTGAGTATCAGCTGCTAAACCCTGCACTTTCCAGTGCACTTGAAAAATTGCATTTATGTTTTTAAATAGTCATTACTCTCTCATCGCATCCTGTCAAATTTGTTCAGTTAATTAATTCAGTTTAGGTGCTGCCTGACTTCAACTGACCCTAGACTGTTCACAACAAATTTACACATGCACATACATATGTAAAGCAGACCTGCGATGCTGAGAGTTGATGTGTGATAACCATTTTAGATTCTACTTTATAGTCCATGATGTACTCCCAGAGTTAGAAGTCATATAGCTTTTTGAAATGTGAATTAACTCCAACCAACCCATGAACAAGCTAGCTAATTTGGGACATATTCATAAATACTGTCAGAGAACAAATAAAACCAAATAAAAGTTCTAAAAGATCATCCTGAAGAACCTTTATGCCTCTGAATCTTCATCTTGTTACGTATTGGTTAGCATGGCAAGAACACAACCTCCAATTGGTAAAGTATATACATGCAACTACAGAACATAAAGAAAGGGCAGAACATGTCTGATAAATTATTTTTTAAAGTTTGCAAGTATACTTGTATTAAGCAAAGCACCTTCAAGAATTCATAACTGTTATCCATGCAGTATTGCTTATTTTGGCTAAAACTCCTTGCTATTATTATGTAATGTAAATATGAATACAATACACAAATACATGTATCACTTATGATTGTATAGATTTCAAATATTAAAAAATATAATTTTAACAATTTAATATACTGTTGTTTATATTAATAATCCTTGCAAATGTTTGCATTTAAAATCTGTAATTTTTCTCTAGGGCCAAGCTCATTTTTGTTTCTGTTGTTCCTGGGAAAATATAACAGTGACAAATAGACTAGTAACCACTGCAAAAAGGAGCTGGTAAAGTATTAAAAGGTACAACTGGACTTCATAAGAGTACAGTAATTTTACTGTGTTAATATTTGGATTTAATTTTGTAAATGTATATATAATTTTAAATTTGTATCTTAACTGTATGTGTATGTATGTATATATATATATGTGTGTGTGTATGTGTATGTATGTATATATGTATATATGTGTGTGTGTGTGTGTGTGTGTATGCGTGTATGCGTGTATGCGTGTATGCGTATGCATATGCATAGGTATAGGTATAGGTATAGGTATATGTAAATGTATATACACATACATTCCCAAAGATTGCAAAACTGAAACCTGAAAGTTGAAGAAAGATACAGTGACATGATATAGTAATGAAGTTCTTTCACCAAGAGTTTAGTCTAGTTGCCTATATTCTCTAGAATGCCAAGAAGAAGAAAAAATGTTATAGGTCATCCCAAAGATAATTTTTCTGGAACAAATTTTTGAGATAACATTCAATAAAGAGGCATGTATTGTGATCTTGCTTCCGAGTAGGCTGCATTTTTACTAAAACCAAACCCAGTCCAATCAAACTCAAGTGTAGAACTAGTTGCAATTAATACTCCTTTCAATCAATTAAATATATTTCAGTATAGATTTTTATTACTGAATAAAATATACTTGCAACCCCTGACCTTAAACATTACAATAGATATATTTTTGCATTGTCTCTAACTTGCATTGTTTTTCATTCTGTCTAACTTTGTGAAGGTCTCTATGTCTTAAACCACTCTTTTCCAACATGACACTCATCTGCCCCTGATCTGTTCAAGCAATACATTCAAGAATTCCCTATCTTTTTCAGGAAGATGCTAGCTTTGGGAAAAGGCTGTCATAAATGTTACTAATTTTAATTTACCCATTTTTCATATTATAAAGAAATTTAGGCATAGGATATACATGGGCTATATACATTTGTGTGTATTAATTGAATACATTAAAAAAAAAAACAGGGGATCATGAGCAGGTTTTCTTGGGCCAGTCAGGAATACTTTAATGGGGAAGCAGGTTTTAGAGTTTATAACTGATATTATAAAAGGCATATTGTAATTTAAAAATTGATACAACAAACAGTTTGTTACAAATAGTCAACAGGGTTGCAAGAAACGTGTTGAGAAAAAAGACGCACATTAACTGCCAAAGATGTGAGAAGAATCAAATGTGAAGCTACCAGGAACCCATTATCCTCCAGTGCTGTCATATTCCAGAACTGCAACCTACCTGGAATGCCCAGAAGTACAAGGTGTTCAGTGCTCAGAGACATGGCCAAGGTAAGGAAGGCTGAAACCCGACCACCACTGAATAGGATACATAAGTTGAAACGGCAAGACTGGGCCAAGAAATATTTGAAGACAGATTTTTCAAAGGTTTTATGGTCTGATGAGATGAGAGTGACTCTTGACGGACCAGATGGATGGGCCTGTGGCTGGATCAGTAACAGGCACAGAGCTCCCCTTCGACTCAGACACCAGCTAGGTGGAGGTGGGATACTGGTATGGGCTGGTATTATTAAAGATGAGCTAGTTGGACCTTTTCAGGTTGAAGATGGACTCAAAATCAACTCCCAAACCTACTGCCAGTTTTTAGAAGACACTTTCTTCAAGCAGTGGTACAGGAAAAAGTCTGCATATTTCAGGAAGTCCATTATTTTTATGCAGGACAATGCTCCAATGCATGTATTGAAGTACTCCACTGTGTGGCTAGCCAGTAAAGGCCTTAAAGATGACAGAATAATGACATGGCCCCCTTCTTCACCTGACCTGGCCCCCTTATTCACCTCTATTGACAATTTGTGGGCCCTTCCAAAATATAATTTGCCTAATAATTGTGCACACAGTGTATGTATGAGTTAAGAACATTCTTTTCTTTTCTTTTCTTTCCCCATCACTAAAAATCAATTAATAAAAGGTGCATGAATGTGTTTCAGTTCAGACTGGCTGTGATGTCGTGCCTTAGGCTTCTGATTTCTCAAAATAATCTTATGATTATATTAAAAAAGATTTTTCATTATAAGATCTCAGGTGCAGACAATGAGGTAATTGGTATCATCAAGATCCAGTCTAATATAAAACAAGTAATCAAATTTAAACTTCTTTATTCCTAAAAGACAGTAAGAAAGAGACTCAAACTGACAAATGTTAGATCACTGGCAGGATCCTTTTGGGGTTCAGAAATATTGCTTCCAAACTGTTAAGATCAACAAAATAAGCTCTTCTATTAATGTTCCATCTGTTCCTTTCAACAGACTGCACACCACAGAGCTTGACTGAGGTTCAGCAACACTACTGTCCACATTGATCATTGAAATAGAAATAAAATGAGCAAGAATGAACTTTTACAGCTAGTGATCAATGGCTGCAGTGTTTTTTCAACTAGTTGATTGTTCTCATATCATCCTATAGCTTCAACAATCTTTACACTATATTCCTTGCCAGCAAGTAAACTTTGCAAGGTGTCCTCAAACTGCAAATATGAGTCTATAATCGGAGTAAAAGCTACTGTGAAGCTGCAAACTTCATCTATGAGGAAGAACCCCCTGTGAAAGGGAGGAAGGCCTGGCCCGCTTTTTCAACAAGAGAGAAACAAACTTCAAAAAGATTAGTTTCTCATTCTTGTAAAAAAGAAGAGTCTGATTTAACTGTTATATGGAAGAAAAAGAACTCCGTATTATGCTTTTGACTGGAGATAAAACTGGTAAGTTGCATGGACATGTGAATAGTTATGGGTTTTTTTATTGTTCAACTGTAAATTTTTGTAAACCTTTAGGCCATAATTTTACTCTAAAATACATGTTTAACCTCTGAGGAGTATAAGGAGTGTGGCTGAAATCTTCAATGTTTTCATTTTTTAGGTTTGGGAACATTAAGGAACAAAAATGGGCTTAAAATTGTAAATTTTATTATTTTTGCAAAATCTCAGTGAAAACATCAAATAGCACTGAAGTAGATTTTCAAAAACCAAGATAGAAGTGGAGTGTGACCACAGTCTGTGGACTGGCCATCTCCATTCCATTCCATTCCATTCCATTCCATTCCATTTTGATTGCTACTTAGTATATTTTAGCTTCACTTGACCCTTATTTTATTTGGAGGCCAGAAATTGTGCCTTCTGGTTCCTTTCCACCCATTTTCCCCCCCAAACTGTGCTATCTCAGTAAAGATTTCTTTCTTGCTGTTACTCGTTTCAGTCACAATCTGTTTGGCACTCTTTTCACACAGAAGAAGCAATGCTGTTCAAAAAATACCTACTCTAAAAGTTTTTTTTAAATCACTTAAGCAAAAGGCATTTTCTATGCAGAAGAATTCTATTTCCCTCTTCTTCAATGTGTATGGCAGCATACCCATCCCAAATTGCCATTGGTAATGCTCATAAAATCTTCAAAATAACTTGTGTAGAAATATAGAGCATTGCAGATGAGAAGAAAAATCTGCACGTTTCAGTCATATCAACAAAATTATTACTCTGAATATAATTAGATTAGCAATTATTGAATAAATGACTATTATATGATATAGTGTGATGGTTCTGTTTATTACTTGTGAAAATAAACATACAGACCTCAGTGTTGAATATGCCTACACACACAACCATTTCAAAGAGACTCACCTTAGTCCATGGATGTGCTTTAATCTGAGGAAATTTAAATTCTGTATAGTTTGGATTCATTTCTCTAATTTGTTCTCTTGTGGGAGTTCCAAGGACCTGGAAAATAAAAAAAGATGAACTATTAAACATTTATTCAAGAAAGGGATCACTACCCTTAACATACAGTAAATTTACTGCAAAAAAAAATAATACAAATGTATAGATCTCAATACAGCATGGTATGCATTTGTGCAATATCAGAATTTTTTGACGCAAAACAAAAGACAAAAACTGGTTTTCAAAGTAAACCAAGCCAATGAACCAACCAAACAAAAAAAAATTACAGTAATCTTAAGTCATAGCCATGTTCAGACTTGTACAGTACTGATGAACTTTTAAGTTGCCTTTTGTGGATTCACAGACTTGGATTTTATGACTGCACATAGCCTGTTCAAAAACCTTTATTGCTTACGGATTTCCTGACAGAAATCCTTCCATTACCCATATCACATATGATAAGGAAAAAGGCAGAGAAAATGTCCAGTCCCAAGTGGCATGTGGTAGAAAGGAAATATCTGGATGAAAGGTACTTTATCCCAATAAAAGTTAAGGAACTGTTGATCCTGATGCAATCCATATAACTCTCCCTCTTGACAAGCTAATATAATGGCTATTGAAAGTGTGGTATTTGCAAAGATGAATGTGAGCATTAGCCATCACCAAAGCTTTGACAATCAAATAGGATCATAAAAAATTAAGCTGGGACTAGTAACAATGTAGGTGACTAAAAAGGACCAAATATTTTATGTGAATTAGAAAAACAGAGAGATAGCTACAAAATGCATCTTTATGAAAGTTACAGTGCCAAAACATCATGAACCTGAAACTCAAAGAGGTCAAAATGCTTGGTTTTTAATCTTGAAAGGACTGAATTTAGCTGAGTATTTAGCTTAAATACTAAATTTAGCAGAGTAACAGTTTTAGAGGGCTTCTGACAGATTATAGGAACCCCATCTACCTTACTCCTAAGGAAAAATAGGATTGAATCCTCCAAAGAAGATCTAGGCATTATATCTGTCTCTGATTGAGGAATATTAACTCAGGATGTTTCAATAGGTGAGGATAATCATGTAAGCCAGTTATAATAGTGTAGCAACCCATGGCTATTATGGTGACCACTAGATAAGCAAGAGGCATATTTGCAAAGACTATTTTCAGCAGAGTGGGATCAGTAGAAGACCATGCAGAAACCAAGACAATGTTGTCTGGAACCTGGGTATATATTCTGCTCCTGCAAACAAACATGTAATTATTTCCCCCCCAAAATGCAAACAGACAATCTTGAGCTGCTCGATATATTTATTGATTGTCACTGCTGTGTCATGGGAACTGCCAGAATAAAAACTGAATGTAAACACCAATGAATGAAAAATAATCAAATAAAAACACCAATGCTGTATTTGCAGAATGAAAGTGGGGTGCATTTTGTGACCACTTTGTGTGTTTATATACCAACTAACCATAGAATTGCCTAATACATTCCACAGTTTGACTTTGGAATGTCCTCAAATGCTTGAATTAAATTTTCAGTTTGTTGATCTGCTATGGTGGATTTACTATAGAACAAATACTGTGGATGTGAACGAATGAAGTATACTTTTCTATAATATGAAACATTTTTCCCCTGCAAGATCATGGGGAAGGAAAGCCAAAACAGTTGGGAGGCATGCTGTGATAATTCTCTACAGATAAAATATATCAGCATATACTTGCTGAATACATAATCGGGATTAAAAACATACATTTAAAAATTCTTGTGAGGTTGGAATTGTAACTAATAAAATTAGTAATAATAGAGAGCTATTTTGACAAATGAGGTTATTGTAACAAGTCATCCCCTGGTTTGAAGAAACATCCAAGTTTTCATCTACTTCCTAAAGGCCAGAAGGGAAAGGGCAGATTATACTTTGGATAAATGCTATCAGGGATATATAGAAGCCTGCCCTGCTAGAACCTATAGGGAGGGACAGGGAATAAGATGGTCTCAGAGATACCAGGCTCTGAACATGAAGGGCTTTAAAGATAATAAGCAACATTTGAATTTATTTATTTATAAAATGTATATGCCACCCTGTGCCACCCATTTCACTATCCAGAGTGACTCAGGGTGATTTACAATAGCATAAAAGCATAAATATAAGCATTAGAATTAACAATTAAATAAAAGGTTAAAACCAAGACCACAGACAGGATGGGGGTAGACTTTTGTCTCTCACTCAATCAGCCACCTCCAGCATAGCATGCCCCCATCAGGATCCCAAGCCAACTGACAGTACCAGGTTTTAAGGTCCTTCCAGAACGCCAGAAGGGTAGAGGCAGATTTCATCTCTGGAGGCAAGATGTTCCAGAGGGTATGGGGTCACAGCAGAGAAGGTAATTCTTCTTGGCCCCACTAGCTGAAATTCCTGATCCAATTAAGTCTGAAGAAAGCCTCTTCTACTGGTGTGAGTGGGGCGGGCCTAGCCAAGATTTTCTATTGGACCCAAAAGCAAACTGGCAACCAATGCAGTTCTTTTAACAGCAGTGTTACATGTACCGCCCTAGGAACCTCCAGAACTGCCCACATTGCTGCACTCTGTACCAGTTGTAGTTTCTGAATACTTTTCAAGAGTAGCCCCATGTAGACCGCATTGCAGTATTCCAACCAAGTGATGATGGGGCATGAGTGACTGAGTGCTGGGCTTCACAATCCAGGAAAGGGTACAATTGATATACAACACAAAGTTGCATGAAAATTCTGCTAAGCAGGATTGCCACCTGCTCTTCAAGCAGGAGTCATGAATCCAGAATTGCACCCAGAAGCCAAACAGCAACCAATATAATTCTTGGAATAAATGTATTTCATGGATACTTGGAGGAGCACTCATCATCACATGAGCTACCATATTCTAGACCAGCTACAGCTTCTAAATACACTTCTAGGGCAACACCATGTTCCATAGTATAATAGTCTAACCAAGGCATAGAAGACAGTGAGTTAATCCCTTCTATTCCAGTAAATGGTTCAATTAGTGCACTATACTGAGCTGAGCAAATATTCTCTTAGCCATATCTGGTTCCTGCTACTTGAACAGGAGCTGTGGGGATATAAAAGGACCCCCAAATTGTGAACTTACTCAACCTAGTAGAGTGCTACCTCATACAGAGTTAATGATGGAATCTCTTTGGAAGCAGGCAGACTTCAAACACAAACATGTTTTCCCCTTGTAAATAATCTTCCTCACTGTAGAATGATGGACTCTAAATTGTTTGGAAATGGCCTTATAACCAGATTGATGGGCAGCAACAATTACTTCTCTAAGATCATTGCTAATGTCTTTACTCTTTGGCATTGTGTTAACACACACCTCAGTGCTGGAGATGACATGGTGTAATATGTCATGTGTTGTTATTGACACATGACATATGACGTTGTAGCTACCTACTTTTAAGAATTGCTAAGGACCAGATTATTTTTTAATTATGTCCTGATACATAAAATCATAAAACTCAAAGAACTTACTTTTTTACATAACTGTAAATTCTTTTTCATGAGATATAGAGATATAGGCCACAACATGCCTGTTTGACCTTTATTCTCGCTTATCAGCCAGAAAGCCCCACAGTTAAGGGATGAGTGGGTAATTAAGTGTGGAATGAGTTCCATTTGCTTAAAGGAAGCAATTAAAATATTTTTAATTTTAAAAAATGATCCCTGGATCCAGGTGAACTATGTAAGTCAGTCTCAAATAGTTCATTCCTTGACTTCTGGAATACTGAATAGAAATGGTCAACTAAAGTTGCCTCCGAAAAAAGGAGAATCAACAACTGCAAAAAAGAGCTGTTGAGTAGACCAACTCTTTAGAACCTCCTCAGACAAGGAGAGGACGGAAGACTGCTCACATGTATTCTAAATAGTTGCTCCTTGTGAAGAGATCACAAAACAGGAGTCTCTGGAATGTTTTGAGTACTGAAGACAACAGGAATAGCCATCTTGCTCACAACCGCAATCAGCACCTTTCAAAGGACACTACCGTGTTTCCCCGAAAATAAGACCCAGTCTTATTTTCTTTTGACGCCCGAAAAAACGGCTAGGGCTTCTTTTTGAGGGTTTCTTAATTTTTTTGAGGTGCAGGAGGCGGTGAGCGCGGTCACCTCATGGCTGCTCGGCCCCTTAATCAGCTGAGCCAGCGAGGGCCGGGAGTTCTGTCTCTCCAGGCGCCTGGAGATGTTTCCGGCGCACTCTTGCTAGCCACAGCCCTGCCCACGGCGCCACGCAACCTCGCAGCCGAGGGCCCCTTTCTTCCGCAGCTCACCTTGTGGCTCTGGAGCAGGCGGCAACCACGGTTTGCGCTCCACCAGGCCTGGAGCTCAGGTGTTGCTCAGGCTGCTGCTACAATGAGGCAGAAAGCCATGCGGCCCGTAGGAATCGGCTCCACCCCCCGCCTCTGCCCGGCTGCTGGGCCTGCTGCACCTGCTGGCCTCGCAGGGGTTCTTCTCCCTCCTGGCTATGGTGCTCTCAACAGCCCTCCTGGGCTGATCCTGCCTGGCGTGAGGCAACTCAGCTCAGATCTACGACTTCCGGAGCACCTCTCCCGCCACTGGCCTGCCAGGACCCCTTCGCCAGTGGTCGCGCTGCCCTGAGCGAGCTCCATGATGGCTCTGCAGCAGGACGGAGGAGGGAGGGGGAGATCGCCCCTTTTTCCTTTGCACCCCAAAATCTCACCTTTCCTGGCCAAACCCCCGGCCTGCACCTCTCTCGCTGGAGCAAGAGACGCAACTCAATCTTACCCGTGAAGACCTCCCAGTGCAATGCTCTGCTGCAGCTTTGGAGCAAACCTCCGCCTTCCCTGTGCAGGATTGCAAGGCTGGAGGCTTCGAAGCCACAGAGGGAGCAGTTTGGATGTGCGTCTGTGCAAGGTTCCCCTTTGAAAGGAGGATCGGAGGAAAAAAACACCCAACCCGGAGATCATTTTAGTTTTCCTCACCCTGCCTGCTTCCGATCTTTCTCCCTCTCCCGCATCTCAAGCAAAATCAAACCGTGATTGGGGGGGGGGATTTTCCTGTGTGTACAGTGTTAAAAGTTAACATTTCAGAAATGTTACCCATGGAGGTCTCCCGGTGCAACGCTTTGCAGCAGCTTTGGAGCAAATCTCCACCTTCCCTGCGCAGGATTGCAAGGCTAGAGGTGGGGGGGGGATTTACTTGCCGATACTCTTTTCAAAGGGGAGCCTTGCACAGACGCACATCCAAACTGCTCCCTCCGTGGCTTTGAAGCCTTCAGTGTTGCAATCCTGCACAGGGAATGCGGAGGTTTGCTCCAAAGCTGCGGCAGAGCGTTGCACCGGGAGACCTCCATGGGTAACATTTCTGAAATGTTAACTTTTAACACTGTACACACAGGAAAATCCCCCCCCCCAATCACGGTTTGATTTTGCTTGAGATGTGGGAGAGGGAGAAAGATCGGAAGCAGGCAGGGTGAGGAACACTCTTTCAGAAAGTGATCTCCGGGTTGGGGGGGGGGTTTCCTGCCGATCCTCCTTTTAAAGGGGAGCCTTGCACAGACGCATATCCAAACTGCTCCCTCCGTGGCTTTGAAGCCTCCACCCTTGCAATCCTGCGCAGGGAAGGCAGAGGTTTGCTCCGAAGCTGCGGCACAGCACTGCACTGGGAGGCTTCCAAGAATAAGATTGAGTTGCGTCTCTTGCTCCAGCGAGAGGGGTGCAGGCCGGAGAAGATGGGGTTTTGGGGTGCAAAGGAAAAAGGGGCGATCTCCCCCTCCTTCCTGCTGCAGAGCCACCATGGAGCTCGCTCAGGGCAGCGCGACTGCTGGCGAAGGGGTCCTGGCAGGCCGGTGGCGGGGGAGGTGCTTCGGAGGTTGTAGATCTGAGCTGAGTTGCCTCACGCCAGGCAGGATCAGCCCAGGAGGGCTGCTGAGAGCAGCGCAGCCAGGAGGGCAAAGAGCTCCTGCGATGCCAGCAGCAGCAGGCCCAGCAGCCGGGCAGAGGCGGGATGGTGGTGGTGGTGGAGCTGATTCCTTTGGGCTGCATGGCTTTCTGCCTCATCGTAGTAACAGCAGCCTGAGCAACACCCAAGTTCCAGGCCTGACGGAGAGCAAACTGTGGTTGCCGCCTGCTCCAGAGCCACAAGGTGAGTTGCGGAAGACAGGGGCCCTTGGCTGCAGGGTTGCCTGGCGCCATGGGCAGGGCTGAGGCTAGCAAGAGTGTGCCAGAAAAATCTCCAGGCACCCAGTGAGATAGAACTCCCGGCCCACACTGGCTCAGCTTATCTGCGGGCTGCGATTAAGGTGCCAAGCAGCCATGAGGTGACCGGGGAAGGGAAGGGCTGCCGCCTGTGCTTGCCTAGTGAAGGGGGTGCTGCCCACCCCCTTCACTAGGGCTTCTTTTTGAAGTAGGTCTTATATTAGAGCCACCCCAAAAAAGCCAGGCTAGGACTTATTTTCGGGGAAACACATACTTATGCTAATTTCATTTTCTAATGACATTTGGGAATTGTTTATTAATTACTTTTAAGTTATTAAAGACCTTTTGATTGACAAGTCTGAAAACGTCACGTGTTTCGTTCATGAAAGATAATTTTAATCAATTTAAAGGTTACTTTATGGTATATTTCTATCTGTACTAAAGAAAGTTGAAAGTCATTTTTTGTATATTTTTCTTTTTTCTCTGTCACTTTTTAACTTTTTATTATTTGTTAATTTGTGTTTTATCTTTCTTTGAAACTTAGTAAAGTTGGTTTAAAAAAATTATTTTAAAAATTTTAAGAGTTTGAAACAGCAAAAAGAGGAGTAAAACTTTGATCCTAGATAGCCATAAACTTTGAAATCTAGATTAAGGGTCCAGACAGGGGTGAAATGCTCCCGGTTCACTCGTACCTGTCGGTCCCCATAGAGCTGGTCACCAAGGTAGCGCGAGGCGCCGCCCACCTGCCCGGACGCTGCCCGGACGCCACCATTTGGGTTCTTTTACCCTCTGTGCATGCACAAAGCATTCTGTGCATTCGCAGATGGTAAAAGAATCCAAATGGTGGCGTCCGGGCGGGTGGGCGGCGCCTCGCGCTACCTTGGCGACCGGCTCTACGGCGACCGACAGGTACGAGCAAACCAGGAGCATTTCACCCTTGGGTCCAGATAACTTTGAAATAAAATTTTGGAATTTATTATACAGAACCCTTCCCATTGGAAATAGATTTGTTTTGGCTTTTACAAGACAAACATAAGCAATTTCTAACACTGGACACTAGAGAGAACTAAAGTTTGTAGTTTATTTATTTTATTTTATTTTATTTATTTATTTTGTCAAACATGTACAAGATAGCAGGTATAGGTATAATCATAAACATAATCAAAGTGAATACAGATAGATGAAGACAATAGGACAGTAGGACAGGGACGGTAGGCACGCTGGTGCGCTTATGCACGCCCCTTACAGACCTCTTAGGAATGGGGTGAGGTCGACAGTAGACAGTCTAAGGTTAAAGTTTTTTGGGTTTGGGGAAGAAACCACAGAGTCAGGTAGTGAATTCCAGGCATTGATCACTCTGTTGCTGAAGTCATATTTTCTGCAGTCGAGTTTGGAGCGGTTTACATTACATACACTACATATACACATTACATACAATACCTTTAAAA
>QLTV01000867.1:1462048-1504941 GCA_003457575.1 Thermophis baileyi
GTCTGTAATTTTCGACGTTGCTGGGATCTCCTTTTTTGAAGATAGGGATGACTGTGGCTAGTGACCATAAGTTGGGTAAGGAGCTAGTCCTGAAAGATTTATCGAAGATTATGCTAAGAGGTTCAGCTAAGGCTGGGGAGAGCTTTTTTAAGAAATATGCACATAGTCCATCAGGTCCAATAGATAGAGCTGGTTTTAGGTTGCGTAATGCCTTTGCAACGTTATCTTCTGTAAAATCAATTTGTGTTAGATCGTTGTAATTATTTGTGGTACGACTAGGAAATATTGGGCATGAGCCATTGCTGTTTACAAAGACTGAGCCGAAGAATGTGTTAAAAAGGTTGGCTTTAATGGTTTCATCGTTATAGTCTTTACCATTAGGTCCTTTAAGGGGTGGGATGGATCTCGAGTCTTTGAGTTGGTTATTTACAAAGTTATTTAATGGAGAAAATACACAATTAACAACTAATTAGCTGGTACCTATAAAATGGCCTAAGACATTTTAAATATTGAAGGAAACTTTTGAAAAAATGTAATCAGAAGTTAGTGTCCACAATGGCAATAGTGATGTTATATGGATAGACTGCATCTAATAGAGGTTTTGGAAGAAATGGCAAATGAGGAACAATTTTATTCAACAAGGCAGAGATGGCATTGAAAATTAATCTACAAATGACAGGTTACAAGAAGGAAAAAAATCACACGGGACATACAAATCATAAATGAACTTTCTGCTGACACTAGGCCTGAAAAAATTATGCTTTATGGATTGTCTATAGATAAGATATGGGATAAAAAGATCATTGGTTGCAAATTAACTAAAAGGGGGTAAAAAGTTATAAAAATGTTTATACTTGATGTGATGAAGGTTGGAAGCAACTTCTTTATATTTCTTTCTTTCTTTTTCTTTTCTTTCTTCTATTGTAATTAAAGTCCTTAATAAAAATTACACACATGTGTGTGCACGCGTGCACGCACACACACGAAATCAAATAATCTGTTCCTGAATATAGTGACAGAAAAAAAAATGGGTAGACTCACAGCTGCAGGTGCAGTTCAAACTAATTCCAATTAGAATTTCCTTTAAGATATGGCATTGAGATTGATTTGGCTGTCCTGGTGGATGACCTATGTCAGAAACTACATTGGAGGAGAGGAATGGAATACTATTCATTTTTCTGGATTTCAATACTCAACCACATGCCACTTATTGTTACTATAGGGTGTTTTGTGATGTATGTCCCGTGGTATCTTCCCCCCTACCCCTGTGTGTGTGTGTGTGTGTGTGTGTGTGTTTGTTTCACTGTGGGAAGGTGTTCTGCATTTGGTCTGAATGATCACAGGATAGAGGAAGAGAGTCTTGATTTATATTTTTTAGGATAAACAAAAACGGCAAAGTCTTAACAGAGAGCTATTGTGGATGAGCGACTGCACTAAACCCATTTTGGAGAAGCTTAACAATGATTGTAAGAGTTCACTGTGTGGATATCCTCAAGGCACAAAGATAAGGGTTATTTATCTGAAGGGAGAATCTTCCCTATAGCACTAGCAGTAGAATTACAAAATGGTGAAGTTGCAATTTCCCAGGAAGGAGGGAACATATTCCAAAGGGGGGGGGAGGGGAGGGAGAGACAAGAGACAACACAATCCCAAGCTGGATGGGAGAATGAGGAAGAGATTTAGGATAGCCATTCCCTAGAACCTCCCAGAATATATCCTGTTAGAATAAGAGTAGTGTGTGTTTAATCTAGCAAGATTCTGTCTATATGGTGTGATCAAGTGAAGTTCAAGTGCCTAAATGCAAAACCAATATGCTCAAGTGAAGGCTCTTAGCGGATAACAACACACTACGTGAATGTGGAGAGACATAAAACCCAGCCCATCTGCTGGTTGTCTTCTACCAGAAACATGTACCAATAATGACTTATTTTTGGCCAACAACAAAGCCAAGAAGGTGGCTTCATTCTAGCAGTTTATAAAGTTTGATATAGACAAAGAAGAAGAACTGAACTGGAAAGGGCCAGAAGCACTGGTGGGATTCAAATTTTTTTACTACCGGTTCTGTGGGCGTGGCTTGGTGGGCGTGGCAGAGGAAGGATACTGTAAAATCTCAATTCCCTCCCCACTCCAGGGGAAGGTTATTGCAAAATCCCCATTTCCTCCCTATCAGCTGGGACTCAGGAGGCAGAGAATAGATGGGGGTGGGGCCAGTCAGAGGTGGTATTTACCGGTTCTCCGAACTACTCAAAATTTCCGCTACCGATTCTCCAGAGCTGGTCAGAACCTGCTGAATCCCACCTCTGGCCAGAAGGCTAAAATGAGGTTTTTGGAGAAAGAGTGATCATGGGTGCTGTATCCAATATGGAGGGGCACATATGCTAAATCAAACGGATAAATTCTCAAAACACTTGAATGATGAAACTTCAAAACTGTTCTGGTCATTGTAGCTGAAAACAAACTTGAGGAGATTAGTGGACATTGCACCTAGTTATGTAAAGTAAGGACAAAGGAAAGGACTTCCCCCATCTCCAAATCTATTATCTCTAGAAGATTCCAAAGGCTCTGAGCAGGTACATAACCTCTTTACATGTGAATCACAAAGATCACACAAGAGAAACACTGTAAATATAGGTAAGAAATGGTAACCAGGTTAGAATAAATTTCTCCTTAGTTTAAGGAATTTTCAACCTTTTACTTTTTCTTGATGTTTAATTTTTTTGTTTGCTTTTTTTGTTGGTTTTTTGGCTTGAGCAATCTTTTAGAATATGGAAAATTAACTTCCCCATCTTTGGAAAATCAGTTAAGACACCACAATTGCAGTTGGTTATCTCCATAATATCTGTTCCTTATTTTAAAAGGTATCGCATTTAGTTTTAACTAGAAAGAAGAATTTAGAAAAGTTTGTTTTGTTTTGTATTTTAAAATGATGTTCAGATAATAAAAAACCCTCTTACCTTAATTATTTCCACCAACTGATCTACACCACTATCTCCTGGGAAAATTGGCTGTCCTAATAATAATTCTGCCAACACACAACCTGCCGACCAAACATCTAGAGAGAGAGGGAGAGAAAAAGAAAACATAGGGGACCATTACAAGAATTGCATATCCAATATGGCTATATCTACATCACAAACATAAGCAAATTTATACACAAGGAAGAAGATAGTATATATATAAATCAAATATTGTTTTTCACCTTTTAAGTTCATTCTGTTAGAGAAGGAATAAGCAATCTGGAGACCATGGGGCATATGCAGCATTCAGGGCCTTTATATTCCAATACTTTCATTTCTGCAATCAGTGTATTGCTATTTAGTTAATTTCCAAATGTATGTCTTGCCTTTTCTTTATAAGCTCAGGATAGTAGATCTAGAATTTTTTCACCCACAACAACCTTTGAGGGAGGCTGGGTTCACAAACAGTGCTGGCTTAAAGTCATCCAATGAGTATCCATAGCTAGGAGGGTAGATTTCAATATGGCTCTCCCCATTCCTAGTCCAGTATCTTATATAACAGAACACAATAATAGAATAACAGAGATGGCAGGGACCTTGGAGGTCTTCTAGTCCAACACCCTGCACAGGCAGGAAGCACTATCCTATTTCAGACAAATGGTTGTTCAATCTCTCCTTAAAACTTCCAGTGTTGGAACATCCACAACTTCTGGAGGCAGGTCATTCCACTAATTGTTCTGTCAGGAAATTTCTCTTAGTTCTAGGCTGCTTCTCTCCTTGATTTGTTTCTTGTCCTGCCCCCAGGTGCTTTGGAGAATAGGTTGACTCCCTCTTCTTTATGGCAACCTCTTAGATATTGGAAAACTGCTATCACCTCTAGTCCTTCTTTTCATTAGACGAGACATACCCAATTCCAACAACTGTTCTTTATGTTTTAGCCTCTAGTCCCCTAATAATCTTTGTTGCACTTCTCTGCACTCTTTCTAGAGTCTCAACATCTTTTTTACATAGTGGCGACCAAAACTGGATGCAGTATTCCAAATGTGGTCTTACCAAGGCATTATAGAGTGGTATTAATACTTCACGTGATCTTGATTCTATCCCTATTTATGCAGCCTAGAACTGTGTTGGCTTTTTTGGCAGCTGCTGCACACTGCTGGCTCATATTTAAATGGTTGTCCACTAGGACTCCAAGATCCCTCTCACAGTTACTACTATTGAGCAAGGTACCACTACCGCTACCTCATATTTAAGTGAGTGTCCAAGATCTCTCTCACAATTACTACTATTGAGTCAGGTAGCACCTATACTATACATGTGCATTTGGTTTTTCTTGCCTAAATGTAGAAGCTTTTTTCACAATTGAATTTCATTTTGTTAGTTGGGCCCAATGTTCAAGTCTGTCAAGATCCTTCTGTATCTTAAGCCTATCTTCTGAGTGTTGGCTATTCCTGGCAGCTTGGTGTCATTTGCAAATTTGATGAGTTCCCCATCTATCCTCTCATCTAACTTATTGACGAAGATATTGAAGAGTACTGGGCCTAGGACAGAGCCTTGGGGTATCCCACTGCATACTTCCTTCCATGTATACGTAGTTCCATTGAGGACTGCACATTGAGTGCGGTTGGTCAGCCAGTTACAAATCCATCTGGTGGTGATGCTATCTAACCCATATTTTTCTATCTTATTAAGTAGTAGGTTGTGGTCTACTTTACCAAATGCCTTACTAAAGTCCAAGTAAATTATAGCCACAGCATTTATCTGGTCCACCAATTTTGTCATGCACAATATCTAGCCCACCACTGGGTGTCACACAACTGCTAACTAATTTACAGAACAATTTACAAGCAGAACACTGTTTTCTCCCTAAAAATTGATTTCAGAATGTGTCATTTATATTTTACAGAATAAGAACATGAAGATTAGTAACTTTTTGCTAACTGTATCCTCCACAGATTTGTTCCTCTTTTAAAACGTGGTGGCCATTAATACATTTGGCAGCAGAATGTTGCAAAGTTAAACTAGAAGATTTTCACTGCATAAGCTAACAGAGTTCTCTGTGTACAACAGTTTAGTGTGTATTTAAATAAGCATTTTTAAGTATTGTGTGCCTTTTTACTGTCATGGAATCTCCCCATATTTAATTTCAATGAATTGTCTGGAGTTCTAATATTTTGAAATAGAAAAAAACCCATTCAAATACACTTTTTTCATGCTATACATACTTATAAATTCCTCTCAAAGTTAAAAAGGCATAAATTTAGTATTTTCTTGTAGCTCAGCTGCTCAGCACATCATTCCTATAGTTTTCTCTGCCTTATCCTTAAGATATAATGACTAGAATGATATATTCAAACAGAATCACAACACAACTGAGGAATCAGCAATCTTTTCAGGTATCCTAATGGGAGTTTGTAGGTGTTGAGAAGAAATGAAACAATTTCAAAGTAATCAAAACGTCAAATATTTCATGCAATCTTATCTAAAATGTATCATTCTGGAAGGTCAGTAACATCAAAGAAGTTTTATGTGGCATGTTGCCAATCCCCATCATATGATATCAGCCATGTTCAGAAAGCAATAAGATAATGAAGAAAAATTAATTCTGGAAACATTTATTTATATCCTGCCTTTGTGTACAAATAACTGTTTACAAATTATTGTTTACAAATAACTTGAGTTATTTGTTTACAAAATAACTCAAGGCAGCAAACTTATCCAAAACACTTCCTCCTCCTGCTTTCCCCATAAAACCCTGTGAAGGGAGTTGGGCTGAGAGAGCGTGACTGGCCCAAAGTCACCCAACTGGATTTCATGGCTAAGATGGGACTAGAATGCATGGTCTCCCACTTTCTACCTGGTGCCTTAACAACTGTTAGATTGCTTCTTCAATAAGAAGACTTTATGGCTGATGGGCCTTGTGGCAATAGTAAGCATGGGAGCTTTTAGAAGCTTCAGCAAAAGAAGCAGTGACTGCAATAGTGATAAATTAGGAGTGGCTAGATAAATGGGAAGTGGCTTTAGTCTTCTCTCCTCAGAAATCTGTTTCCAACTATTCTCTTCAGCAGAGCCAAGACCCCTGAGGAAAAAAAGAAGCTCAGTATGAAGTTCCTTGACAGAAAGTGAGCTTTGCATAACAATGATTAAATTCTAAAGTGTCTAAAGGTGACAAGGGATGGATTTCAAAGAAAAAATATTTTAAATTGTATTTAAAAATGGAAACAAACTTAAGGGATAAATAATTTAAAAATGCATTGTAAATGTAATAAAGCATGGCTTGGGAGGGAATCAATTTTAAATATGGCTTGCATTATTCATTGCCTGAATCAACTTTGGGAAACAGCAATATTAAAATTAAGAAAATGACAGAGAACCTGCCATCCAAACTGCAGGTACTGTATGTTCTTCATGAGTACAATGTACTATTTTTACCAAAAAACAACCACCACCACCACCACCAGTTGGAATATCCGATAGTACTCATCCACTAGTCCAGAAACTGAGATCTTACTGGCCACCATTCTACAGCCCCCACAGATTATTTCAATAAATTTAGTATAAACTCATTGATTTTTAGTAGGGCAATTTTCTATTTATTTTTTAAATAATAATAATAATTAAAATAAGCTTAGTAAACTCCTAGAGTCTTAGTAAGTGGTAGCACCTAGCCAAATACGTCTGATCTTGGAAAAGATAAGCAGGATCAGGCCTGATTAATACCAGGAATCTGAGGCTGGATTGTAGACTGAGGAGGAAAAAAATGCAATGGCAAACTCCATATGGATTGTTACCAACAAATGTATATTATTATGCCTATGGTATACTAAGAATCAAATTTTACTCAAGGGACATTTTTAAAACCTTCCAGTTGTCTTAACAAACCTGCTTTATTAAAAACAAGATAAAACTCCAATCCCTTTAAAAATATGAAAATCCATTTCTTCTTGCAACTTCATGTCACCACCTTGCTCTTCTGCAATTCCTTGGAAGCAAAACAGTATTTTTGTCTAGACCCTACTGCCCTCAGTAACTTTCTGGCATGTGGACAGATTTGGTTTGTAACTTATTTGGTTACAAGTTCTGGTGGGAACTTTATCTATTAAAAATTCTCCCAATGAAAGACACAGACAGTGTATTGGGTTAGGATTTTATCTAGACGTTGGATAGAGGAAGAAACTGAGTTTTTCCAAGTCTGGGCCTGTTCTGAATTGAGAAGATAGATACTGTCTTAGGATCTACCTTGGCCCAATTAAACCTTCTATTATGCCTCACTTCGAGATTAGTTAGTAGCATCTTATGAAGCACAGGCAATCTAGTATCACATCTGCCTTGGAAATGGATTGTGACTGGTTGATGATTGCTATTTTCCTTCACACGTGCTTGGATGCCTAAAAAGAAGCCCAATCTTATTTCATGTAACATTTAAACAATCTAAAACACTATAGCGTTTCCTGAATGGTATATAAGGGATATATAAAACCAGGTTCTTTACTTCATAAAATGTACAGGTTATATTTATAGATCAAGGAGACCAGTTGTGAGTCTGCTACATTTCTTTTGGGGACTCTAGAGCACGGATGTCAAACTCACCGTGTCACGTTGCGTCACGTGACGTTTTGCAATGTTTTTCCCATTTGCAGAGCTGGGGTGGGCATGGCCTGCATGTGACGCATCCGGCCTGCCAGTTTGACACCCCTGCTCTAGAGAGTCATGTTGGATCATATAAAAGAGGAAAAAAGGAAATTACCAACTGAATGGATTTCCTCTATTTTCTTTCATTAATTAACAAGAAGAAATATGTTTATGTAATGCTGCATGTAATCTTTTGTTCTCCATTCCAATATACTGATCACTTCAGTTTAAAAGTGAAAAAACAAATACATACCTATACTAGAAGTATAATCTGTAGCTCCAAAAATTAACTCCGGTGCTCTGTAATATCGAGAGCAGATGTAAGAGACATTAGGCTCTCCACGAACTAGCTGCTTTGCACTGGAAATGAAATGATAATATAAAGCTTAGTGTTCAATATACAAAATACATAATTTTCAGTAAAATAATATTTAAAGGAGTATATGCACTTCCTCTAAAATTTATGCAAGTATTTAAGATAAATATCAAAATGCAAATTTATTTAGCATTAATACCGTGTTTCCCCGAAAATAAGACCCGGTCTTATTTTCGGGGATGTCTTACCCGCTTACCTTAGGACCACCGCAGCCAGGCCTCCCAAGCCCCGACACCTGTCACGCTGCTGCCTGACTTCTTCTGCGGCCGTGAGCAGCCAGACGCCACGTGGCAGGTTGTGCCGGTGCCACCGCTCGCAGCAGGAGGCTGCACAGCTTGTTGTGCTGTTCCGCACGTGAGTGGCTGCACTGGTGCAATGTGCCACACGGCCTCCTGCCGCAAGCGGCGGCACTGGCGCGACAAGTCATGGGGCATCTGGCCACAAGTGGCGGCACCAGCGCGGCCTGCCATGCTGCCTCCTGCCATGAGTGACGGCACCAGCGCAACACACCATGTGGCATCCTTCCGCAAGCGGTTGCACCGGCGCGATGCACCATGTGCCGTCCATCTGCAAGCGACCGCAGAAGAAATTGCAGCAGCGTGACAGGTTTTGAGACGTGGCAGGCCTGGCTGCGGCAGTCCTAAGGTAAGCGGGCACGTGGGGCAGCTCCACCCCCGTACCCCAGCTTGACTTTTACGCATGCACCTTGTCCCACCTCGTACAACCAGACAGTGGGATGAGTAGGCAGGATCTTAACCAGGGCTTATTTTGGGGATAGGGCTTATATTAGGCGCACACGTAAAAACCAAGCTAGGGCTTATTTTCGGGATAGGTCTTATTTTCAGGAAAAGATGGTAGATAAACCATTTTATTATTCAATGCTAATGAGCCAGATACTCTAGTTAAGTGAAATTTAGTGCAAACAGGAAAAAGCAAAATGAAATATGTCTGCAGATAACATCAAAAATTCAGAAATATTTTTTTACAAATCTCCATGGATAAAATATAAATTCTTAGTACAAAATCTAACTCTTCAAATATTAGTAGCACAAATCTATCAGTTTTTCAGGAAATATTTTTAATTGATCCCAAAGGATCAGACATATTTACTTAAAAAGATAAATATATTTTAAAAGGTAAAGAGTAAACATAAAGACCCTGCTGAAGATTTATACACTGAATAATCCTATTTAACTTTTTACATTAATCAATGAACAAAATGAACAAAAATATTATCCTAAAGGAAAACAAGGATATATTTTATATTTATAATACATTTTAAAATGCATGGTTCCTTTTGAAGTGTTAAGGTTTTTTTAAGAGAAATAATATATTTAACATGCACAAAAGCCCCTACATTCTTAATTCCTAGAGACCAACTTAGCTTCTGATTAATTCTAAACCATGCAAGGGTGCCAAAAGATGTAGCTAGATATGATAATTACTTTAACAATTAAGATTTTTAATAAATATCCACTGCATTACTGTTAAGTAGGATAAACATCTTTAAATAATTGTATATTTCCTGTCCAATTCAGTTAGAACACTACTACACACAAAATATTCCAGAATTCCACCTACTGTCTTATCTTTGGACACTTTAAAGCATTTGACAATGGCATATAAATGTTGTTTAATCTGATATTGGAAATAGAATTTAAATAAAAGTTCATTTATATGATCAATTGGCTATAGCAAAGGGCATAAATAGTTATGTATGGGGGTTGCATGTGTGTGTGAGAATTGCCCAGCCAGTTGGGGAGGCATGTCGGGGGGCAGGTGACATGGGTTAGGAAGGGTACCTGGAAGTGCTTGGGAGTGTGCAAGAGGTGCTATGCTGGTCAGAGACTTCATGTGGGGGAGATATGGGTATTGGGTGGGGATGTCCAAGAGGCACCACATAGTTGGGAAAAGCTCATGGGAGTGGTGCATATCGGGCAGGATGCACAAGAGATGCTGCATGCTTCGGGAAAGGTACATGGGGTGGGACAGGTCAGGGAAGGTTTTGGGGGGAGCAGCATGAGCCAGGAAGGGTGAGTGAAGGGCTTCCTTCCTCCCTGTCCCTTCCTTCTTTCCCCCTTCTCTTCTCCTTCCAGCAGACAGGTAAGTGGCTGCTGCTGGGTGGGGGAGAAAGTGAAGGATTGTAAGACTGGCTGGGAAATTGTGAGATTGTTGAAAATGAATATCACATGATTGCAGCAGCAGCCCATAGCACTGAAGTAGGGCCAGCTTTCCCACATTTCATTCCCTTGGAAGTCATGAGTCCTGGATTATTTTATACATTCTGTAAATTAGCCAATTTGAGGTACTTAGTTAAAAACAGTGTTATCCTCTGATGCATCATTTCACCTAGTTAAAGATCATGACAAGAGTTTTTGTAGTATACAGATATCACCAACCAATACAAGTCTGCCATTCTGGTTTTGTGCCATTTGCTGCAAATTCCAATCTCCATATAGACATAAATACAACAGGAATAAATACAACAACTAGTCCCATTAACTGCAAATAAATTAAGGACATTTGAAACTCCAAGTATCCTGTTCACTCGACTCAAAACAAAGTATCTGGAATCCTTTCAAATCCATCTAAAATATATTTATATGACTTAAAAATCAAGTCTTGCCTAATGTAAAACACAGATACTCTGCTAAGTCATTTCAGAAAAAAACAAAACTACTTCTAGACATCGACTCCTAAGATAAGCTAGTTTTGAGTACAGCTAACAAAGATATGCCCAAGGACCATTTAAGTCTCCCTACAGAAAGTATCATCCTCAAAGAAACTTTGGTAAAAAAAAATTCCCCTAGACATGTAACTAAGATGGAAAAAAACAATTATCCATTACAAATTGGACCTGGGTGGCCAATAAATATAAACAACCAAACAAAAAAGGAGGATCTAAAATTAAGCATTAATACCGCATTGCTTAAAACAGCCCTGTCAACACCAGCACTTGTGCCTCATGAAACAATGCTTGACTCGCATGTAATCTGCATCTACATAACCAAACCGGGTCTTCCCATCACTTCCCATGGGAAGTAGCCCATTCCAAGTCTTACAACTCATACATATCAGCATTAGACATCAACTCAAATTTTTTCCAAACTGAATGGCCCACCTATTGCCAGATAGAATTTTACACCCTATTCTGGGCTATTCCAGGAGCCCTTCTGAATCAGATGAGTTTTGATGTCTAGTCATAGTCCACATTTGGAATATATCTAGCTGGCATTCCAAACAAAATGTCCCTATTTTCACTGCTCTACACTATGATAGTAGTGTCTTCTCTACAGCATGGTAGCATCTTCCTCCAGGAAACATGAGAACCAACTTGGTGACTTTGGTTGGCTTCTCTCCCTTCTCACTATCTGTATACCAAGTCTGAAATGTATTAAGCAGAGGTGGGTTCCTCCTGGTTTGGACCGGTTCTCCCGAACCGGTAGCGACCCGCTGGTGACATCACGATGATGTCACCGATCCGGTTCGGTTGGTGCCGGTCCGTGGGTGACGCCATCTTTTTTTTGAATTTTTTTTCTTCTTCTGCGCATGCGCAGAAGCTGAGTTTCCGGCACTGCGCATGTGTCGCCATCTTGTTTTTGGTGGGTTTTTTAAATATATTTCTTTGAATTTTTAAAATTTTTTTGGACTGCGCATGCACGCATGCGCGAAGTGCGCTGCGCGGCTACGCAGCGTGGGAGGAAGCGAACCAGCAGCGAGGTAAGTTAGAACCCACCCCTGGTATTAAGAAACATAACTTTCTCAATTTAATCCAAACTTCAAGCAATTATATCCAGTCCAATAATGTACACCTTTCTGTTTACTGTCTTGGAATTAAAATGAAAAAAGATATAGAAATAAACAGTAAACAGTAATAAAGTGAATACTTTATTATACATTAACTTTGGATGAGTTTAATTTTATGCTAATTAATAAAAAGTTACCTTATAGATGTAGATTAAAAATTAAGATTTTTATTTGTCCTGATTTTATTGTATACCAAGGAATAATTATTTATAGGTATTTTATTATATCTACCATAGAGAATGGCAGAAGGTAATATGTTATCTCTCGCTCTAAGCAATTCTTTCTAAATGAATTGCAGATTTTCAGGAGTTCATGGTGATAAGCATTCTGGCGATATACATGAAAGACTATGTCCATATGATTCTGGAGAAACAGAGCATGCCCATCTTTATTGCAATTAATATAGAGGACTGTAAAAGTAACATATAACATCAATCCTCCAAAGATTTCCAGGTAAAGCAGGCAATTTATATATTAAATTATTATTAATTATATCGATCAATCAAATACTTTATTATGGTCAAGGACCAGATGTAGGTATAATTCAGTTACTATATTACAGGAGGAAATGGGAGTGGGATAAAGGTAGCTGAAAAATTATACAAAGCAGAAGGGAAACAATAGGTAACAACTGGAGTACCGGAGCATATTTAAATCATGAGACAGCACAAACTGTAATAAATGTTTAACTATTAAATAGTTCTGAAGCTAGTTTCTAGTGGAGTATTAAAATACTAAAATACTTAACAAAAATATGGTGATAGAATGTAAAATTATATCCTGAATATTTGGGGCATAATTGATGATGATTACTTAATGCCTATTTGGTTGTGTATTATAACAGATTATAGGGTTATAACATTGGAGGAGAGAAAGAGAAAATAAAAATAAAATAATCCAAGGTTGTTGAGCTATCAAGCTGACTCTGAAGTTAACTGTTACCTAGTTTTAACTGCTGCAATAATAAATGTAGCTACGGTGTGGGTGATGTAACAATATTAGTCTGAAAGGAGGAAGAGGGTATAGAAACTATCTATTCTCCCCAACATTAAACTATTATTATTGGACACAATCAAGCCATAACAAGGAGAGTTTCCACCTATTACCGGATGCTGGGGAAGACATATCAACTGACCCCCACATGATATGTGATGGTGGAAGAATCTAGAGCATGGATTGAAGAGACTTTGGGTAGACTGGCTCTTAACAATCCAGAATAAGCCTACAACATAAAATTTTCTTCTACTCTGTCATTCAGAATTAATTTAATCCAGAAGGTAACATAGTCTATGCTGCTTTTCAATATTTAATCCAGCCATTCCAAACACTGGAATTACCTGGTCAGAGATAAATATCTTTTTGCTGATATTGGGGCTATGAATTATGACGCTCTTGACATTTGCTGGGAGTCATACTCTTCCAAACACATAGCTTTGAATCATAGAATATGACATTTCCACTCCATGGAATTAATCTGGTCTGCCATGAAACCCTCAAAATCATCTGGGGAATCTGCAAGCAACTTATCCCTTCCAACTTTTCCTAAAAAGATCCAGGTAATATTGAATGGGCTGCTGAACAGGAATCTTCAGGCTCAGTACGTGCAGAAAAGACAATGGTTTGCCACCATACGGGATCTAAGATGAGCTTTTACCAGTGCTGAGTCAAATTCTCTTTGGGTATTCTGCCACAATCAATCTAAACCATTTTTCAATGGCATTACCTCTTTCAGTTCCTCAGAAAACCAGATCAGCCTATCATTTTGCTAAATAAGTGCTATCTTGTTGGAAAGTTATATAACACATCTTCAGATAATACATTTAATTGATTATCTTTCTCCTAGAATACATGGCACAATTGTTGCAAAATTGAATCTTTAATCTGCCTTTTGTACTGGCAAAGTAAGGGTGGCAAAGCATGTCTGCAACAGATCTTGGATAAGGTTAGGGTTAGCTTGGATAAAAAATTGAATTCAGGTAATCCATTAGAAAAGGATCTAAACTTATTCTTATGGAATGGAACAGTCTTGTAGCTTGGACTAGACTCAGTATCTGAAATCCTGATTGGTCTTTCTTTGGCTTTATCTATTTATGGTTAGGAGATTTAAAACAAAGCCTTACAAGGGGAACAAATTTAACACAATAGCATCTATGAGTTCTGGCTCCTTTCTGGCATAAAAGTAATTATTTTGCTTTTTTTGCTGCTGGAAGATAAATTAGATAAAGACTGATCACAGCTCTTCTCAGCAATTAAACAACCGTGATTCCAGCAAAGGTGGATTTGATTGAAGTAATTCTATATAGAACATACTATGTTCTCTCAAAGGATCAGTAAAATTTGTTCCAATTTTTTTTTAAAATCTTTTTAAAACTTTGTCATATATTGCTAATTAACATGGCCCCAAGGAAGAGATAAATATACCAAGTTCTTTAAGATCCTGGATCCATGTCCCGATTTCTCAGCCTAATTTTCCAACTACTCCTTTGTTAAAATGAAAGATTCTAGCTTTGAACTGAAAGCATTCATAAATGAATCAGAGAACTGTGAAAGAATTTTTTTTCCTTCAAGCTACTCCAACTGCAGGCATAAGTAGCTATTCCCACTAACTATAAAATAAAGCAAATGTTGAAGTTTAACTGTTACCCGTGGTAACTGTCTCCTATTTATCCTGTTTTGCTCCATTCCCACCATTAGTAGGAATAACTACTGAGACTACAATAATTATAATTAAAATGGGAACTGGGAAATGATGAAAAGAGTTCTGAAAATATTTACCTTCCAAAATCACAAAGTTTTAGAACAGCTGTGTCAGGGTCCAACAAAAGATTCTGTGGTTTTATATCCCGATGACATATTCCAAAGGAATGGATATAGGCTAAACTTCGGAATAATTGATACATATACAACTGCAATATAAAAAACAAATATTATGATCAAAGTTTCCATATCAAAACATTGGCAAATAGAAAATTTTATAAGATTTTTATAATACTTGAAACATTATCTCGATAAGCATTTTTTGTTCATAACATACACATTTACTCATCTTACAAAACATTTTTTCACATTTCTTTTGGCACAGAAGGTACAGTTCAGATGTTCTTCAACTGCAACTTCCACTAGGCCTCAACAAGCATGGCTAACTGTAAAGAATGTTGCATTAGAGAAATCAAAGCAGTTAGATGCATAGAAATTATCACAATGATACAAAAATATAATTTTATCTAATTTATCTAATTTATAATATAATAATTATCTAATTAGCTCCCATCATTAATATGTTTTTCTCACATTGGACAAAATCTATTTATGTAACACAATCCTAGTTGTAGAATATTAAGAACATGTCTTATATTATTCTACAGTATATAACAGTCCTTCATATAAGTCTTTCCCTTTGGAAAAAGCTAGCTAAATTTGCCTGAAATGTAATCCAAAGCAAATGTAATCCAATGTCTTATTCAGTGCAAACATAAAATAAATTATGGGTTTCCTGTTTGTTGGAATGTTTTCAAACAAAAGCTTAATAGCCACTATCAAGGATAATTTAGCAATATTGTAATTAGTAATATTGTACATTAACACTGATCCATTCCAAAGCCTCCATTCTAGGATGGATGGATGGATGGGAGGGAGGGAGGAAGTTAGTTTGATGAAGGGAAGGATGATCAGCTGAATGGTTAACACTAGGCAATTAAAAATTAAGTGGGAACTATGCCTAGTCACATAGCAAGGGGGAGAGGTGGAAACGGAAGGCCCCTGCAAACAGTTTGGAAGTATTAGGATGTTCTGAGCACAAAGAACTTTGCCTCCATAAAAATATAACTCATGTATATAAATCACAAAGATCACTATTAAAAGAGGAGTGAATAGTCTAGCACAGGGATCGGCAACTCGCGGCTCCGGAGCCGCATGCGGCTCTTTGAGCCCTCAGCTGTGGCTCCCTGTCCCATCACTGGTTGGCCCCGCCCGTCACTGTTTTTAGTTCTTTTTTGGATATTTTTGGAAATCTGGGCGGAGGAACGATCGCCAGCCGCGGCGGAGGCGTCCCTTCGGGCGATCCTCCTCCTCCCCTCGTGACCCTCTGGCTGGTTGTGGCTGAGTCAGGAGCATGTGCAAGCACGGGGAGACCCTCCTCAAGCGAGTGCCAAAGTGCAGGAAAGGCGCGCGCAGGGCGGGCGGCCGCTCGCTTAGGGAGGGTCTCCCCGCATGTGCGCACGCTCCCGGCTCAGCCACAGACGGCCAGGGTGTCAAGAGAGGGGGAGGAGGAGGAGGGTCGCCGGAAAGTGCAGGAGCGAAGCGCCCCTGTACCTTCCTTCACTGCACGTAAGGCAGCCTTCGCTTCCTGCCGCTTTGGGCTGAAGTTCGCACCCTCCGCGCTCGGCTGAAGAGCTGCTGGGGGTGGGGGATGACACGGCAAGGCGATGGCCGGAGCATTCGTGCAGGAGAGAAGCTGTGTCCTGTTAAGTGCAGCGCTTTGAGCGCCTTTCCCTGCAAGGGGATCTCCTCAGCCCTGGCTTAACAGACATTGGGAGAGCAGGAAGAGGAGCGGGAGGGAAGCTGGATTCCCAGTCCCCTTTCCTGCCTCCTCTCTAGGCGCAAAAGCATTGCGAGGTTCTAGGTTGTGAGAGGAGAAGGGGGGGGGAGAACTGTCGGCCAAAAGGAAGCCACTGCTGGCAATCGTTCCTCTGCCAGCCCTGATTTCCAAAAAGTAGAAATAAAAGATGTAGCGAAGCGCCCCAAAAAGAGCTTGCTGGCTTGGCCCAGCGGCGGCAGAGAGAGAGGGGGGGGGGAGAGAGACATAGAGGAGACAGCGGACGGAGAGAGGGAGGGGGGGGGGGGGAGAGAGAGACATAGAGAGACACATACAGAGTGATACACAGAGGGGGTGAGAGAGACAGAAGAGACACACACAGTGATACACAGAGAGAGGAGGAGATGGTGAGAGAGAGATACAGAGGGAGAGAGAGACTGTGTCTCTGTCTCTGTCTCTGTCTCTCGCTACCTGCCTCTGTGCCTCTTCTCACTGTCGGAAAGCCCTGCCACCCTGCCTGCTCTCTTTCGGGCTTTTCACTAGCTGTTTTTTTCTTCTTCTTCCTTTTGGAAAGCCGGGCTGGCGGAGCAATGAGCGCAACCTCCCCCTCCTTCTCCTCTCGTGTGCACCCTCCCGGCCCCACCACAGCCAGTCAGGGGGGAGGGGGAGGGGAGCCTCCATCGCAGGTTGTGCTCATTGCTCCGCCAGCCCGGCTTTCCAAAAGGAAGAAATAAAGAAAAAACAGCTAGCGAAAAGCCCGAAAGAGAGCAGGCAGGGCGGCAGAGCTTTCTGACAGTGAGAAGAGCCACAGAGGCAGGGAGCTAGAGAGAGTGACACACACACACACACACATACACACTCACAGACAGAGAGACACAGAAAGAGAGGGGGGGAGAAAGAAAGAGAGTAAGAGACAGACAGAGAGGGATGAGAGGGAGATAGAGAGGGAGTTACCTATTTCCCATAGAAAACACGGAGCCACAAAACCTGGGTAGGCGTGGCTGGGGGTGTCATGTGACTGGGTGGGAGTGATGACATCGAGTTGGCCACGCCCACCCAGGTTTTGTGGCTCCAGGTGTTTTGTTTTCTCTGGGAAACGGGCCTAAGTGGCTCTTTGAGTGTTTAAGGTTGCCGACCCCTGGTCTAGCAAATAGCATCAAAAGCCATTAAACGGTCCAAGAAAAAAAGGCCAAACATCTTTCAATCCAGGAGAAAAGGAGAACATATCAGGATGCAATGAAGCAAGCAAGGACTGCAATAGTGGTGAGAGAAAGTTTGTGAACCATTTGTGAACCATGTATATATCTGAAGGACTGCTTGTACTCAGTTGTATTAGTCTGGGCCATTAGATCTGGAATAGAGATCATGTTGCAGGTCCCATCAGCTAGGGACCTACGTTTGATGGGTCCAGGAGATATTCCTTCTCTGCCGTGGTGCCTGATTTAACTGCACCCCCTCCCCCGGCCAATAAATTAGCTCCATCCCTTTTGTTATTACAAAAAAACCCCTCAAGACTTGGTTATGTTATCAAGCTCAACCAGAGTGAGATGGCAATCAAGTGTGAGTTTGAGGAACTTGCCCCTATTAAAAAAAACCCCACATATTAGGGGTTACCATCAGAGTCTGCTTCTTTTTGACGATTTGTAGAAGTGAATTCTATCCCTATAAGATATAAATCCTATATTTATACTATAGAGCTGTGATGGCGAACCTATGGCACGCGTGCCACTTCAGGCATGCGGAGCCATGTTGCCTGACACGCTTCACCCGTTTCTCTTCCGGGTTTCTGGGGCGCATGCACGCGCAACGATCAGCTGGCCTTCGTGCATGCAGCAGTGCTGGAAACTGGAAGAGCTGGCCTTCCATTTTCCAGCATGAGCATGCGCGCCGCCCAGCTGATCATCGCACGCGCATGCACGCCAGAAACCCAGAAGACCAGTTTATCTGCGTGACCGCCTTCTGCCACACTCCTCCCAACGACCAGTGAGGTCGCACAGGGCTGGCCTTCTTCAGGTCCCATCAGCCAGTGTCGGCTGGCGGGCCCGCGGGGGAGGGCCTTCTCTGTAGCCGCTCCGACTCTGTGGAACCAACTTCCCCCCGAGATCCGTACTACCCCCACCTTACTGGCTTTCCGTAAAGCCGTTAAGACCTGGCTTTTCCGGCAGGCCTGGGGCCAATAATTGACTGATTGGCCCATGTATGTTTGTGTGAATGTTTTATTTTAATATTGATGTATTTTTAAATTGTTTTTTTTTTATATATGTTTCTAATGTTGTCTTTTTTATATATATACTGTGAGCCGCCCAGAGTCCTTCGGGAGTTGGGCGGCATACAAATGTTGCAAAATAAAATAAATAAAATAAATAAATAAGACTAGCTGGCTGGTGCGCATGCATGCGCTGGAAACCGGAAGTTCATTTCCAGCATGCACCGGAAACCGGAAGTTCAAGATCGTACATGGAACGAGGCCAGTACAGGGAGTGAGGCCAGTACAGAGGCCTTTGATTGAGCGCGCCACGGCCTAAGCGGATCGTCCACCCCCACCTCACAGCTTCGGCCCGTGTTCCCAGGATCATCCTTCGCCCCAACTCATCGCACGAAGGATGGGACCACCCCAAGCGAGGTGAAACTGGTATGAAGGCCAGAGAGGAGACCCAGCCTATTTCAGCAGGGGTGGAGAAGGCACAGCATGGGCCAGTTCAGGGATTTATGTTCCAGTCCCAGTTTGAGGAAATGGTAAAACGGGTGATGGCAGAGGTAGGGGGGTGGCGCTTCTAAATCCCCCAGCTGTCCACAGGTTACATAGCTGGGATTTGAACAAGGTCCTTATACTTTTAAAACCCTGTAAATAAAATTGCTTTGATTTGACACTATAGATATAATTCATTCCTTTTCCTGTCTAATACAAGATTGGAATAAATAAATACCCGGGCAACGCCGGGTAATCAGCTATTTTTAATAAAGGAAAAAGGAAAAAAGAATTATTTGGTTGAGTAGGGGACTATAAAAATTAATAAAATAAGTAAAATCTTTGAAATGAGCTCTTTTATTGTTTGTATTTACTTCAGTACATAGTCAATACCATTTGCTACATACATCTGCCAACATTGGACAAACGTATCAAGCCTGTTGGACAAGTTTATTAAACTCCGCACACTGCCTTTTCAATCAGTTCCTGACATAGATCTCTTCATTTGAATCAAACAGGGAGCCACAAAGGTATTCTTTCAATTTGGGAGAAGATAAAAGGTGCATATCACCAGGTCTGGACTGCATTAGAATGTGGTAAAATTGTGAGATCCAACTTTGCAATTGTCTCTTGGATGGCTGGAGGTGTAAAGCATTGCCTTGTGTCTCCAAGTTTGCTCAATTGTTTTAAAGTTGTGACTGTTGCAATGTTGTACTTCTTGTTGGTAGCTAATTCAAGGAAATCCATATGAATACTTTCATCTGCATTCCTCACTGCAAACATAACCAATGAATTTTCCTGCTGAAGCCTACGTTTTGTTTTGTTTTACCCCCTGCAGGTAAAGCTTTGTGATATTCCATGCACTGATGTTTCATTTCTGGATCATAATGAGTCCATATTACATGTATTGTCACAACGCTATGAAGAAATTACTCACTTTCATTCTCTTGATGTGACAAAAATTGATAAGTTTCAGCTCTTGAAACTTTCATCTCTGCCATCAGCATTCTAAGAAACCATCTAGCACAAACTTTGCACACACTGGCAATCTTGATAATTTAGCTCTAAATGATCTGCTGTCTTTAATCAGTTCTTCAACCTTTCTCATGTGAAACTCAGTGGTTATTATCAGACTGCCCACTTGATTACAGAAACAGATTGGTCGCCATCTTTCAATTTTTTGACCTAATGACACAGTATTCACAACCAGTGTCCTAAACTGCATCTGGCAATGAATTTCAATTTTTGATGTGGCTGGCAATCAAAAATTCACTCACATCACATTGCTTAAAACTTAATGACAGGTTTGAACTTTACAAACAATAGCCATACAATTTTTGTTCACAGGAATTTCCATCAAATGAAGTGAAAGAACAGATGTTAGTACTGCCATCTCTTGGTGACTTTTAGTACCAAGCCATTAAATTTCATACTCTCATAAAACAACAGCATCCAATAGTATTTTAGCATAAAAGTTTAGCATCCATTCCCACAACAAAATTGAAGTAGAGGAATGTTAAAGGGAAAGGGAAACATCATTTACTGTTTCCCTCCAGAGATAGAGCAGGAAGAGATAATGGCTGTCTGTCAAAAGTAGTCTGCTCTATGGAGTACACTTCAAAAATAGAGGCCCAAGTTCCACAAATCTTGCAGGAGGTGAAAAGTCAATCAACCACAGTCAGCATCAATTCCAACAAAACAAATTGCAAAATGGAAAGAAGAAAAACAAAAGAAAGGGAAACAACAAGCAATTCAAATAAAATGTGAAAGTACATGGCTTTGAATACCCATTATGGAGGTGGAGGATATTCTGCTATCAAATAGGGACTAAGGAAAAATAATAGGAGTTACAACTTCAGAGCATATTGACTCCAAAGATAAAGGGATGGATTTCCTACTAAATAAATTTCAGTTCCAAAACTTTCTGAGTGGTACAAATACAGAGAAATAACATAACCAAGAATTATCGAGTTTCTCAATTCCTTTCACTTACCTTCACAAATATCATAGGGAGTGTCTGTTTGGCTCTACTATAATGCCTTGCCACTCTGTATACTGTCTCAGGAACATAGTCCAACACCAAATTAAGATATACCTCATCTTTCTGGAAAGGAGAAAAAGCAAGAAAACAAGAAAAGCTGTAATAAGATATCCATATCATAATACTCATTACTATTACAGCATAGTATGGTTTTTCAAGCACATATAGAAATTTTTAAAAACTTTTTGTTAAAATTTGTTATCTGACAAATGTCATTTCTGCAAAGGCTACCACTTATGCAAATAAGGTAATATAAGGAATGCAATAAAATTAAATCCTATTTCAACACCAACTTATCATATGAAGTTTATCTGAAACAGAGGTATAGAGATATGAATATTATGAAGTAAATTCATCTACTACATTAAAGGGAAAGAATAAGAAAAAAGAGGGAAAGCGACAAAAGAGCTCAAGGGGAACTAGACAGTGAAATGTGTGCTATTAAAAAAAGCCTAACATTTTAAACATTCAAAATGTAACCTAAAAACAGATTCTACTCCCTGAAGTTACACTTACCTTTTGACCTATAGTGTCAAGAGGTCTGCTACTAGCTAGAATATCTCTTTCTCTTTATCCATTTTAATCAGCTTCTTTCTCGCTTCAAAGCACAAAGATTAATGTAGTATTTCACAAGAATGAGAACTTATATTTGTTGCTGTTCAACTACATATTTGTTCCACCAAAATGAGCCAGACTGCAAATACTGCTTCAAATATCCTACCTTCTATGTTTTCTTTTTTATAAACTCCTTTAAAATACATGCTGCTTACATGTATGCATTATGTGCATGCATTCAGCCACCCACTACTTTTGTTGTCAGATAATGAATTTTCAAAATAAGGAGATGATCCACACTAAAGCTTTGCCTGTTGCTTGTATTTGTCCTACACATCTGTTGCCATTCTAAAATATCTTTTTTTTTTCAACTTACCTTCTCTCCACTGGAGTAAAAGAAGTAGCGTAATCTGACAATGTTACAATGATCAAGCTTTCTCATGATTTGAAGCTCTCGATTCTAAAAAAAGAAAGGATATTATTTAAAAGGTCATTTTCTAAAATCTCATCACTTCATATGATTTGATATAGGGCTTATACATTTTGTCAGTCTGAAAAAAGATACAATATATTTTGCATTAACTTTTACTGAAATAACATGTTGTATGACAAAGAATTTTAGTGCACTTAGACAGTATGTTCAGTATTTAAAATAATTTAAAGTATATAATATGTTAACAGGATAGGTTCAAATAAAATTAAAGCTCCATACAAATTACCAGAAAAATTGGAAGGTTCATGCTAGTATTTCTCAATTCCTAAGAAAATATGTGTTACAGTATATTAGATGCCTGCAAAGAATACTTACAGAATCGAAGAGTTGAAAAAGCCCATTAAATCTGTTAAATCTAACTTCCATTCAATACAGGAATCTAAATTAAAGCATCCATCTAGGATGATTGTCTAGCTATTTCATGAATCAACAAATCATTTTGGGCAATTGCTTCTACATTAAGTTTCTTCCAACATTCAGCTGGAATCCTCTGAGATTATACAAAACAGGACTTTACTTTTTTCTATATCGTATCTTTATTTTTTGGGTACCCCCTTCAATATTTTCTTATCAGTAATATCTAAAATCCTCTTCATAAGAATTAATTTCTAATTTCCTAATTATCATTAAAACTTCTCATCTCTGAGCCTGCCCCAAGTTCTCTAAATTCTTCTTAAAGAGTAGGGTATAGAACTGAGGAATATTTTTGAGATGGGAGTCTCACTAAAGAAGAATAAGATAAAATGATCGTTTCCCATGATTTTCATTGCTATTTGAGGCTATAAATAGGTAAACTGTGCAAGAAAGAAAAAAGCATATGCCATAGCGATCCATACCGTATTTGGATTAAATCTAAAAAAACACCAGACCCTCCTGAAAAGAAAGGGGGCGTTGGTCTCACCTGATACGCCTCTTCTCGTAGGGTGGAGCTAACATCCAAGAATGGGATGACACCGTCCCTTCAGCCAATGAGGACTGAGTCTGTCAAATTGTAGATCTCCGCCCTTGGCTTCCATTACCCCTCTTTGGCGAAGACCGGTGGACAGACTGGGCGTGTGTTCTCCCTAAAATGCACTCACAAATAAAAGATCAAAATTTGACGTTCCAGAACGCAGACCAGACAGACTCGGGTGGGATTGGATGTTAGCTCCACCCTATGAGAAGAGGCGTATCAGATGAGACCAATGACCCTTCTCCATAGTGGATGGAGCTAACATCCAAGAATGGGACATACCAAAGCAGTCTATCCATAGGGAGGGCTAAGGCTGGTTAGCGTTCTCATGTTGTGAATAAACACGTTGGAGCACCCGGCGACTGAATGCCGCCTCCGCTGATGCAAAGGCGTCAATCTTTTAGTGGCGGATGAAAGGGGTGGGCGAAGCCCACATGGCTGCTCTGCAGACTTCCGCTATGGACGCTTGCGTGGACCACGCTGCCGTTGTAGCCATACTGCGCATTGAATGCGCCATCACCCTAGTTGGCCTCGGCAAGGATTGCAGATTGTAGGCCGTCGCTATGGAGCAGCGTAGCCAACATCCCACTGTGGAAGGAGAGACCCTCTGCCCCAAAGAAGTGGGCTGAAAGGAGACAAATAGAACCTCCGTCCGTCGCAGGGTAGACGTGCGCTTAATGCATACCTTGAGGGCCCTCCGGACATCAACGGTGTGCCACTGTCTCTCTAAGGCGTGGGAGGGATTGGGACAGAAATTAGGGAGGACAATCTCCTGAGCCCTGTGAAACCAGGAATTTATTTTGGGCACAAACATAGGGTCCAGGCGGAGGATCACCATGTTGGAGTGAAATACACAAAGGTCCTCCCTAACCGACAGGGCAGCGAGCTCAGAAATTCTCCTGGTGGAGGTGATCGCCACCAGGAATGCCACCTTAAGGGTAAGGTGACGAAGAGAAGTAGTTCTCAAAGTCTCGTAAGGGGCCCCCGTTAGGGACAGAAGCACCTTCGTGAGGTCCCAGGTGGGGTACCTGTAGACAACAGGCGGGCACAGGTTAGTAGCCCCTTTCAAAAATCTGTGAATTGTGGGATATTGCGATAAGGACTCTACAGAGCTGCAAGACAACACAGAGGATAAGGCCGCCACCTGCCACCTGATCGTATTAGGCGAGAGCCCCTTCTGCAGTCCTTGCTGTAAGAAATGAAGGAGCTGTGCTAGAGACAAAGCCACAGGGGAACATCCCTCCGTGGAATACCAGGAGCAAAAGATTTTCCAGGTGGCCGAGTAAATCCTTTCAGTGGACGACTTCCTGGCGGCCTGGAGAATGTGGATGCGCTGTCTGACATATTACAGCGCTTCAGACCGCACCGCTCAAGTGCCAGGCGGTCAGTTGATACCACTGGGGGTCCGGGTGGACCAACGACCCCTGGCTGAGCGACAACTCTGTCTGCGGGATCCGCCAGGGTGGGCAGACGGACAGGGCTTTCAGGTCCGCAAACCAGGCCCTCCTGGGACAGTGTGGTGCCAGAAGCAGCACTTCTGCCCTCTCCTTTAAGACCCTCATGACGACCTTGGGGAGGAGAGGCAGGGGGGGAACGCATACAGAAGACCGGCCGGCGAGTCGCAACGGAGAGCATCAGTGCCCTCCATGCCCTGGGTCTTGAATCGGGTGAAAAACCTCGGCAGCTTGGCGTTCTCCGGGGTGGCAAAGAGGTCCACTGTGGGTCGGCCGAACTGACTCGACAAGGCCTCGAAGATGGAAGGGTGAAGGCTCCACTCCGCCTGATCTATCGTAGTGTGACTGAGCCAGTCCACTGTCACGTTGGACACCCCGGAGATGTGGTCTGCCGAGAGGCACAGTAGATGGCGTTCTGCCCAAAGACCCAGGGTTCTGGCCTCTGTCATGAGGTGGCGGGACATGGTTCCCCCCTGCCGGTTTATATGGGCTTTTGCAGCCACATTGTCTGTAAGCACAGGCACGTGCTGTCTGGCAGTCAGGAGTTGCAGGTGTTTGAGCGCCAGATAGACTGCGCGTAACTCCAGCCTGTTTATGCTGTAGGTCGACTCTGCTGGAGTACATCTGCCCTGGACCACTGCCGACTGGGTATGAGCCCCCCAACTGTACAGGCTGGCGTCCGTTGTGATGACCAGTCTGCGTGGCTCCTGGAAAAGGCAGCCCTTCTTGATGGCAGGCGACTTCCACCAGTGGAGAGATCGCTGGACGTTCGATGGCACCAGGACCTTGGCTGCCGACGTTGCTGCGTCCCGACCTCTGGAAGGGCAGAAGAAACCATTGCAATTCCCTGGAATGCAGGTGTGCCCAAGGGGTAATATTGATGGCAGAAATCATTTTACCCAGGAGCGTGGAAAGCAGTTTCAGGGGAACACTGTGCTGCTGCAGGACCTGATGTGACAATTCCGAAATACTGTCCTGCCGCTCCTGGGAAAGGTACACCCTGCACTCCAGGGAGTCCACAATGGCTCCTAGATGGGTCAGGTGGGTGACTGGGGCAAGGTGGCTTTTCTCAAGATTGATTGAGAACCCGTGGTATTGCAGGGTGTTAATCGTTACCTGGACGTCGAGTAATGCCTGGGGCATAGACGATGACTGAATCAATATATCATCCAGCTAACACTGGACACACACAGGTATAGATAGACCTGAGATGGGCAGCCACGGCAGCAAGCACCTTGGTGAATACCCTCGGTGCCGAGGAAGGCCAAATGGAAGGGCCCTATACTCATAATGAGCCCCCTCCTAACAGAATCTTAAAAAATTTCAATGGGAAGGCTGAATTGGTAGGTGGAAGTAGGCCTCCGTGAGATCGATAGAAGTGAGGAGGTCCCCCCTTCGGATGTTGCTCAAAATGGTTTGAGGAGAGTGCATCTTAAATCTCTTATAAATGATGTAACGGTTTAACCGTTTTAAATCAAGAATAGCCCTCCACTCGCCCGAGGATTTGGGAACCATAAACAAAATGGAATAGAATCCCTGCCCCAGCTGGTCCTCAGGCACCCACTGGATCGCTCGAATTTCCAGCAGGTGCTGGATAATGGCTTTCATGAGGACCTGCTTATCTGGATCTTTTGAAATGGGGCATCTAGGGAAAAACCTTGGAGGGTGGGGGGGGTGGAAAGGAAGTTGAGAGAAAAACCCGACGACACGGTCTCTCTCACCTACTTGTCGGACGTAATTTCCCCCCATCTGTCCGCAAACTGGGTCAGACAAATGCCAATGGGGGGTTCCGAGGAGGATTCATTTTGAGCGACGGAAGGGGCGGCCACCCCCTCCTCGAAAGGGCCGCCTGAGAGCCCTGCCTCTCCCTGACCTGTCCTAAGAGTGACATTGTCTAGGGACATACTGACCTGGAGGGGGTCTAGAATAACTAGAGGCCTGATCAGGGGAAAGAAATGGCCGCCTGGGATAAGGAGCGGCTCGAAAGGAACTATCCCTTGAAAAGGAAGGTAGAACCTTTCGTTTATCCCTGGATTCAACCAATATGGGGTCCAGGGCCTCCCCAAAAAGTAGCTTTCCCCCATATGGAGCAGAGGCCAAGCGCCACTTGTGGCGGGTGTCGGCCTGCCAATTTCAAAGCCAATGTATCCTTCGTGCCACGATAGATGAGCCCACTGCTCTTGAGGCGAATCGGGCAGCCTGGAGGGTGGCATTGGCCAAAAACTGGGCAGCGGCAAGCAGTTTGTTAAGATCTTGCTGGGCGCGAACGTCAGACGATCCTAGCCTTTCTTGGAGTTGGCGAAGCCAAACTAAGGCAAATGAGGCGGTGGTAGCAGCGCGCACCACCCAGGCCGCAGCTTGGTGCGCCCTCTGGAACACTTGCTCAGTCCTGTGATCCTATGGTCGCAGAAGTTCGCTAGGGTCGCTTGGCATGTTGGTCGAAGAAAGCAACGCGGCAACAGGGGTATCTACCGAAGGGGTTCCGAGAGGAAAGGCCAATTCCACCCCGACGTTGAAAAGGCGCCTATCGGTGGTAGATGGAGTTGGGCCAGATGCTGGTGAGGCCCATTGCCTCTTAACTGCATCAACAAATATTTGTGGAGCCGGGATGACCTCGGTCTCAGGGGTGTGCTCCACAAAGAGTGGATCAGTCATGTCCTGAGATGCCTCCAGCGACACAGGAGCAGAAGAGCCCAGACTGACAGAATTAATTGCCTTAAAGAGCAAGGACTTAAAGAGTCCAGGGTGAAAAAGACCAGAGGAGGCAGGAGGATATGGTGAGATGCCCTTGTCCTCAGATAGGTCTAAATCTAGTTGGTCCTGCTCATCTGAGGCCTCGGACCACGCCCTGGTTGAGCGCTCGGGAGAATAATGGTAACACGCTCGTGATAAAGCGTCACAAGCACTCCTGTCTTGAGTCCACCCCGAAGGGGAGACTACGTTCTATGTCGCCTGAGCCGGTCTGCCTAGTTGTTGAAGGCCAGTGGCTATCCCCTGGTGAATGGCGTCCGCTTTCACCACCTGCATATTGAGTGGGGCTTGAGAAGCTGGCAGGTCTGGATCTCTGAGGCCGGCCGCCGTGGGCATAAAAGTGGCTGGGGCCTGGGGCCTCAATTGGACTCTGGGCATATCATGGCTAATGCTAGAGGCAGATAACCCCCAAATATTGGCATCAGCAATTGCCAGATCCGGGTTGTCCAGTGAAATATGCTCACAGTGGACATACTGGGCGGAACCCTCGTGAGCCACTCTGGAACAGCCTTGGCTGTGGATCGAGGCCTGAATTGGCGCAGAATCACCCTCATGGTCACGAGTGGACCTGTCATAAATTTTTTGCAGAGCCTCGTCACGTCGATGTTCATCCCTCTGTGCCGCCTTGGAGGGCTTAGAGGAGCCAGTGCCCTTACTCGAGTGACTGTGCCCCTTATCTTTCTAATGCTGGGGCTGCCCTGAGGAACCGGGGCGCGCTTCAGGTGGAGGTTTAGAGACCTCCTTTGCCTGCCTAGAGGCCCATTTGGTTTTGGCCGCCTTGCCTTTTGCCTGATCATCTGCCATTTTGTTTAAGTTGGCGGGAAAAAGCGCGCCAAGGAACGCTCCCTTTAATGGCGGCAAGGCGCCTGAGGTAACTTTCTCTAGCAGGGTGGCGAACGCTTAGTGTCTAGAGACCAGCTTGAAGGCTAAATCGCTGCCGAAGCAGCCCGGTTGAACTAGCGATCAGCTGTTGAGCGGTCCCTGTGACCTGTCAAATCGCCGACGATCGGCCGCCTGGACAGCTGCGCAGCGCGGCAAGAGGAGACCCGGCAAAGAGCGAAGCTCCGGAAGCCGAGGGGAGGAATCAGCATGTCACCCGAGCACAAAAGCTCCTGCGACCACCAGAAACACCAGGCGCTGCCTCCCTGAGCGTTGGCGGTACAATGGCAGAGCGCAAAGCTCCTGTGGCCGGTAGGTCGCACGAGCGCTAGGCTCCAGCGACAGGCGGGGGAGACAAAATGGCTGACAGCTTCAAGCCGCTCCATCCCGCAATTCTGAACCGACGTCCAGTGGAACACAGCAGCTCCTTCGGCCACAACCGCCACCTCAAATACAGTGCCGCTCACTAGTGCGATAAAGAAACGGAGCACTAAGCTCCAAGTGTTAGGCCAATGGGAAAAAAAAAAACCCCTGCGTGTCAAACAGGCCACGCGGCTGAGGCACGGCTCCCGCGGCAGAGCCGAAGCTCTTATGCCGCTCTCAACCCAACTGTTCTACCGATGTCAATTAGAACAAGCTGGGGAGAATAACTCACTGTGATGTTTTTCACAATAATCCGTAGCTGTGGAGACAAACAGGAACGGGAGAATTTCAGGCCGAGGACTGAGTCAAAGAGGGGTAATGGAAGCCAAGGGCGGAGATCTACAATTTGACAGACTCAGTCCTCATTGGCTGAAGGGACGGTGTCATCCTATTCTTGGATGTTAGCTCCACCCACTATGTAGAATACAAATACTACTGTGATAAAATTAAATATCTAATTTCCAATTGACAGTAATCAAATATTACAATGCAATCCTACTGCCCTTTACAGAAATTAACTGTTACTGTAAATATTATACAAACCAATAGAAAGGAAGAATCACAACTGCAAAAGAAATTACATTTTGTAAGTTCACCTGTAACTGATCATACTAAAGTCAATACAAATATATCTTCAGTGAGGAGTGGAGCTGCCTCAGTGGGTTCCTGCATTTGTCTTTGTCAATTATTCCTCATTATTTTAAGTTGCCCCAATTTGCTAGGACTGTTTGAGATTGCTTGGGTTTTTTTCTTTCTTTTCTTTTAACTCTTTAGAGCTTAAAGTTCAAACACTCAAGTTTTAATCATTCAATCATGATATGCTATATTTCTCCGCATGTAATCAGCAAGAATCAGCAAGGCAGCGAGTCACAAGTACAGGTAGTCCTCGACTTACGACCACAATTGAGCCCAAAATTTATGTTGCTAAGTAAAACATTTGTTAAGTGAGTTTTGTCCCATTTGCCCCATTTTACAACCTTTCTCGCCACAGTTGTTAAGTGAATCACTGCAGTTGTTTAGTAACATGGTTCTTAAGTGAATCTCGCTTCCCCATTGACTTTGCTTGTCAGAAGGTCGCAAAAGCTGTCACATGACTTTGCAACCATCATAAATATGAACCAGTTGCAAAGCCTCCAAATTTTGATCTCGTGACCAAGAAGATGCTGCAGTGGTCATAAGTGTGAAAAATGGTCATAAGTCACTTTTTCAGTGCTGTTGTAACTTTGAATGGTCACTAAATGAACTGTTGTAAGTTGAGGGCTACCTGTATATACTTTGGAACACTAGCTTTTTTCTGCTGGCTTGTAAAATCCTGTTTCTGGAAGCATAAGTTAAATGCAACTGCTCAGTAGGGGATACTTTATTCAGAAGCAAGGCAGGATGGAAATGGCAGAAGCTGCCTCTCTTCATGTAACTTTCAGGTGTAAAGAAATGCCAGAGGCCCTGTGTGGGTGGTTGGGAACCAAAGCAGACAAACAGCTTATACGGGATCAACTTTTTACAATGACAGAATCTGCAGATGTGCTGAATCGGTCATCATTAGTTTCTGACACCCAGGAGGGCAGAGTATTTCCTATATGCTTTACTTCCTATCTGCTTCCCATCTACTAGCTTGTCTTCTGCTGGTCTGTCGTTTTTATTGAAAGTTGCTTCCACTGTTACTTTCTGCTGAGAGCTGCCTTGCTTTGAACTAATAAATCATTGTTTATCTAGGTCTCCAATTGTTCAAACTTTTCCATCAAGATCTACTATTTATTTGATTTCCTATCCTGCTTTTATTATTTTGTAAGTAATTCAAAGTGGTGAATATACCTAATACCGTGTTTCCCCGAAAATAAGACCGTCTTGTATTTTTTTGAACCCTGAAATAAGCGCTTGGCCTTATTGCCATGCACTCAGGGGATGTCTTATTTGGGGGGAAACAGGGTACTCTTTTCTCCTATTTTTGCTATAACTCTTGGGGGCTGAGAATGAGGGACTGGCCCAAAGTCACCCAGTCAGCTTTCATGCCTAAGGCAGAACTATAGCAGAACTCACAGTAACCTGGTTTCCAGACCAGCATCTTAACCACTACACCAAATTGGCTCTCTTCTGAAATGATTTTGAAGAGCCCTACCAACACAATATTTACATGAGTTGTAATACAGTATGCAAAATGCAAAATGAGAGAGTGCTAATGTATTTTTAAGTCTTGGTTAGTTTCTGACTGATTATACATGCATAGAAAAATAGCTTCCATAAATTAAATTAAACACTGCCAAAATCCCGAGACAGCTAACTCTTGCAAGCTCTATTTTCATATGAGAATTCATGTGATTGTGGCTATTTTAAGAAAAATCCATAACTTAAGCAACAGATCCTTCCAGGTAATTGTTTTCTGGAGAGTGGTAGAAGTAAAAGAGATCAACTTTCTTTGACATAATAGTAAATAACTGGGAAGAGGTGAGTAGGGGACAGTAATCATCAAATGATGAAGCTGTGTGTTCTATCAATGTCAAGTGCTCATCTAGGACTTGAAGAAAATGGATTTTAATAAAAAATGGAGTATCTAAAAACAAAATACTACCAGCACAATTGCAAACAATTCAAATGAGAAAAAAATCATGAACAGCACAACAAACCAATGTGGAAAATTTGTGGAAGACTATAGAAGGTATTTCAAGACAAACCCCTATCCTTAAACTCTTGATCTCTTGGCAGCATATATATATAGGCAGCTGGAATTTCAAAACAGAACAATCAGACTGCAGGAAACACTAATAAATGAAGTACTAACCCTGCCAGAACGTTCAGAGAATCCCCAGTGTATCTCAGCCGCTCCTTTCCATATAGGTGACTACAAATTTAATTTATGAAAGGAATTTTCAAGGTTTTTTATCAGATATGTAGCCATTTTGTCCTCAAAGCATTGGGAACAAATCCTTTCATACTTCTGTGGATGTTTTTTTTTCTCCAGAAGCTTAATTTTCGGCTTTGGATGGTTGAAAAGTTCATTTGTTTGTTCACTTTAATATATTTTTTATTTTAGGGTGCCAATTCATTTTCAGCATCTAATAAAGAATTATTTTTATAAATGATTGTTACTAAAAGATGATAAAGAATTTTCTATAACTTGGATTATTCTTTTAAACACATATCGTTTTAATAAACGAACTAAAGAGAAACAAATTTTCCCGTTCTTCCTTACTGGAAATAAAAATATTAGGTTATTTTTAAAAGTATGACAGGGATATTTTACAGAAACTATGATTTATTTCTGTGTCCGTATCTTTGGCCTTTTATTTCTTTTTATCTTTTTTATTGGAATGGTTTTGTTGTGATACATAAAGACTCAAATCAGCAATCACTTTTTTCTGTTGCTAGTAATAATTAATTTGAATTTCGTTTGTAACATGGGAGCATAAAGATGTTTGGGCAAGCATTGATGAAAATTCTCTTAAACAGTGGATGCTGCAAGTGTTTAAGAAAAGGGGCATTAGTCTTACCTGATACGCTCCTTCTCATTGAGGTGGAGATAGCATCCAGGAATGGATTAACTCCATCTGTCAGCTAATTGGGCTGAGTCTGCAAGTTGTGATGAAAGCCTCCTCTGCTTGCGTCCCCAGCTTTTTGATGAAGGTATTGATGCAGACTGACGTGCTGTGCTGTAGTCGTATCCCCCCGTGGACCCAGGACCGGACGCCAATCCGGGTGGGACTGGATGCTATTTCCACCTCAACGAGAAGGAGCGTATCAGGTAAGATCAACGCCCCTTCTCCATAGTGGTGGAGATAGCATCCAGGAATGGGACATACCAAAGCTGGCTGTCCTATTGGGGGGGCGCGGTCCGGTCCAAAGTCCCCTGCTCCTTGTGGAAACTCTGAAGTACCCGCCTGCCAAAGGCCGCCTCAACCGAGGCATAAGTGTCCAGTTTATAGTGATGGATAAAAGGGGATGGAGAGGACCAGGTAGCTGCTCGACAGACCTCCTCTATAGAGGCCTGCATTGCCCATGCTGCAGTGGTGGCCGCACTTCTGGTAGAGTGGGTGGTTACTCGCCCAGGCACGCCCTAATCCACGATCCCAAGGTTGAAGGGGTGACCCTGTTGCCCAGCATGGCAGGCTGGAAAGAGACAAACAGGGATTCCGTCCTCCATAGGAAGTACTTTTGATGTATATGTGGAGGGCCCTCCGCACGTCCAAGGTATGCCACCTATGTTCCAAGTGGTGGACTGGCTCAGGACAGAGGTTCGGCAGCACCAGTTCCTGAGCCCTGTGGAACCAAGTGTTTACCTTGGGGATGAAGGAGGGGTCCAGCAGCAAAACCACCCTGTCAGAATGGAATACACAAAGGTCCTTCTTCACCGATAGAGCCGCCAGTTCCGAGACCCACCTGGCTGATGTAATGGCCACCAGAAATGCCACCTTACACGTAAGGTAGCGCAGGCTGGCCTCTCTTAAAGGCTCGAATGGGGCTCCAGTAAGGGAGTTTAAGACCTTGGCCAGGTCCCACGTCGGGTACCTGTGCACCACCGGCGGCCTCAGGTTGGTCGCTCCCCTGAGGAACTGACGGACCATGGGGTGCTGGGAGAGGGAGTCCACGGCTCCACATGCTAAAACCAAGGACAGGGCCACCACCTGCCTCCTGATTGTATTTGGGGATAGCCCATTATCCAGTCCTTCCTGGAGAAACTCCAGGATCTGGGCTATGGAAACCTCCGTGGGAACCAATCCCCCTTTGGCACACCACCCACAAAAAGCCTTCCATGTGGCGTTACATATTCGGTTGGTCGAGGCTCTGCGGGAGGCCTGAATTGTCTTGATGACCCTGGAGGAAAAATTGTCCCCACTCAGAAGGCTCCGCTCAAGCACCAAGCGGCCAGTTGGAACCACTGTGGTTTCGGATGGACCAACGCCCCCTGGCTGAGAGAAACCCTGTTCTGAGGGATCCTCCAGGGTCGAGCCACCGACAGGTTCACCAGGTCTGCAAACCAAGGCCTTCTGGGCTAGTGGGGGGCCAGAAGCAGAAGCTCCGCCTTCTCCTCCAGCATCTTCCTGATGACCTTCGGAATCAGCGGGAGAGGAGGGAAGGCGTACAGCAATCCTGGAGGCCATGGGCTGCGCAGCGCATCTACTTCTTCTGCCCCCGGTGTCGCAAACCTTGTGAAAAACCTTGGGAGCTGGCAGTTGTCTTGGGTGGCAAAAAGGTCGACTGTCGGGAGGCCGAAGCGGTCTGTCATTTCCCGGAACAGGGCCGGGTGCAGGCACCACTCCGCGTGGTTGACTGAGGCTCTGCTGAGCCAGTCCGCCTGCACGTTTGCCACTCCCGATATATGTGCTGCCCTGATGGATAGCAGATGAGTCTCCGCCCAGAGGCCCAGCTGCTCGGCCTCTTGCATGAGAGGCCTGGAGTGTGTCCCTCCTAGGCGGTTGATATGGGCCTTGGCGGCTACATTGTCCGTCAAGACCAAAATGTGTTGGCCCGAGACCATGTCCTCGAACCTTCTGAGGGCCAGGTGGATTGCCCTGAGCTCTAACCAATTTATATTGTGGCTCAGATCCTCCTGAGTCCACCGTCCCTGAGCCATACATGACTGGAGGTGCACTCCCCAGCCAAAAAAGCTGGCATCGGTTGTTAGTGTCAGGCGATCTGGTTCTCTGAACTGGCAGCCCTTGCATAGTCCGGGACGTCCACCATTCGAGAGAGAGGATCACCTATGGTGGAAACTACACTCTGTTCAGCGAGCTGCTCCTGCCGGACCTCTGCTACGGAAGGAGGAAACACTGTAGACTTCTGCTGTGGAGTCGTGCCCATGGTATGATAGAAATGGAGGACACCATCTTTCCCAGGAGCTGAGAGAGAAGTAGTAGTGGTACAGTACGCTCTCTCCTGACACGAATTCAGGCTGGATTGGAGCTCCTGGGATAGGTATACTTTGGACTTCACAGTGTCTATGACTGCCCCCAAATGAAGCAGTCGGGTCGTCGGGACCTGGTGGCTTTTGGCCATATTTATAGAAAAGCCATGGTTTTGTAGAACCTGGATCGTGGTAGCCAGTCCCTCCTCGCCTCGGGTTCTGAGCCGGACTGAATAAGGATATCGTCCAGATAAAACTGGATCCTTATTGGTAGAGTCCGGAGATGGCCCGCCAGTGCGGCCATCAGCTTGGTGAACACCCTGGGGGCAGAGGACAGGCCGAAAAGCAGTGCCCGATACTGGAAGTGTTTCCCCATGTAATAGAAGCGGAGAAACTGTCTGTGGGCATGTAGAATGGGGATGTGAAGGTACGCTTCCGTCAGATCCACTGACGTGAGGAAGTCGCCCTTTCTGACGCTCTCTAAGATGGTCTGAAGCGACTGGATCTTGAACCGGGTGTAAACAATGTGACGGTTCAGAGTCTTGAGGTCCAGAATTGCCCTCCATCCCTCCCCCCCCTTTGGGATTATGAACAGGAGGGAATAAAACCCCTGTCCCTGCTGCTCCTCCGGAACCAGTTGGATAGCCTGAATATCCAAGAGATGTTTTATGGCCGATTCCATGAGGAGCCATTTCGTCCGATCCTTTGACACAGGACAATGGATGAAAAGCCTCGGGGGAGTGGAGAGGAACTCTAGGGAGAGGCCCGACCTCACCGTCTCCCTGACCCAGGCGTTCGTGGAGGTGTCCTCCCATTGGCTGGCAAAGAAGGCCAAGCGACTGATGGGAGGGTTGGACGAGAAGTCACCTCGAGAGCCGAAAGGAGAGACCCCTCTCACCTTGAAAGGACCGTTTGGGAGGGTACCTTTGCCCTTGCCTGCCCTGCCTGTCCTGTTGTTGCCTTTGTCTGGGAAGAAAGGGCCTTTGCGAACGCGACATTCCGAATCCGCTGTCCGGGCCTCGAAAGGACGAGGGTCGAAAATACGGGGACGGGCGTGAGTCCGCTCTCCGGGACATGGATGGCAGAATCCTGCGCTTGTCCCTGGACTCGACTAGCAGAGGGTCCAGGGAGTCCCCAAACAATTTATCCCTGGAAAATGGGGCAGATGCCAGCCTCCACTTATTCCTGGCATTGGCTTGCCACTGGCGGAGCCATAGGAGATGGCAGGTAGCCACGGACGAGACGATGGACTTGGCTACGAATCTCACTGCATTAGCAATAGCAATAGCACTTAGACTTATATACCGCTTTACAGTGCTTTACAGCACTCTCTAAGCGGTTCACAGAGTCAGCATATTGCCCCCAACAATCTGGGTCCTCATTTTACCCACCTCAGAAGGATGGAAGGCTGAGTCAACCTTGAGCCGGTGAGATTGGAACCGCTGAACTGCTGAACAGTCAGCTGAAGTAGCCTGCAGTACTGCACTCTAACCACTGCGCCACCTCGCATGCATTCCATGCTGCCCTCGCATGTGCTGCCCTCGCATGCGCCACCTCGCATGTGACCATGCTGCCACCATGCATTCAGCGTGGTGTCGGCTGAAAATTCCATTGCTGCCATTAATTTATTAAGGTCTTGATGGGACCTCGTATCAGCAGCTGGTAAGCTTTCTTGTAGGTGCCTCAACCAGAGCAGTGAAGCTCTATTAAAAAAGGAGGCAGCTGTGGAGGCCTTAATGGCCCAGGCGGCTGCCTGGTGGGCCTTCACCAACGACTGCTCCGCCCTTTTGTCCTCAGGTCAAAGGGAGTCCTCCAGAGAGCCTGCCATGACAGAGGGCGAGGACAATGCCACTACAGGGGCGTCAACCATTGGGATCTGAAGGGCCTTGGCAAGGTCTGGGCCCATATTATAAAAATGTCTGTCCAGACCGCTGGGATTGGGCCCTGTCCCTGGAGAGGCCCACTGCCTCTGCACTACATCCAGGAACAGCCTGGGGGCGGGGACCACCTCTGCCTCTATAGGTTCTGCAAAGAGTGGATCTGCAGGATCAGCTGACCCTGATGCAGTCTCTTGAGTCGTCTGATTGGTACCCAGATGAGCAATATTCTTCGCTTTGAAAAGCAAAGATCTAAACAATGGAGGCCGGAATAGACCTACAAAGGCAGGCTGATCAGGCATTAAGCCTTCATCGTCAGATAGGTCTAGGTCCCGTTGCGTCTCCTCTCCGACAACGATGCCTGGCTGGAAGAGGCTGGGGAGTATTCCTGATCCGGAGGGGGTAAGGCTTCCCCCCAAAAATGGGGCCCCTGATGGCGACCTTGGGGCCTGGATTGATCAGAAACCACCGATGCCACCCTCTATTGTAATCCGGCTGCAACCCCCTGTCTGATGGCCTCGGAGATCAAAGCTCCCATACTGGCCGGGATTTGAGGCTCTAATCGCTCCTCCGAACGAAGGCCTGCAGCAGTGGACATGAAGGTTGCCTCAGCTGAGGGAACCCTCTGACGTGCAGGCTGTTCCCAGGCAGGCACTGGGGGCCTAGGGTCAGGTAGTGAGCCGAAGAACAACTCACTGTTGCCGGGCAGATCTGAAGGCTGCTCCACAGCGCCATCTGGGGACCATGCTGCCACTTGCACTTCATCCTGAAAATCAGGCAGGCCCAACTGCTATGAGGTAAATGAGTGGGAGTAGGCCGGCTCCGTATCTTGAAGGCTTCTAGCCTTATCAGCCTCCCTTTGAGCCTTTTCGATGGCCTTCTCAATGGCCTTATGCCTCTGCTCGGCCTCCCGCTCTATGGCCTTAGAGGCCTTTCTAGGTGGCTTGCTCGAATGATGCTCGGCTGCTGCTCGTTTTCTTGTGGGCCTCGCTCCCGAGGGCCCAGCCTCCTGATCAATGTCCTGGCAAGAGAGTGCCGGGTTTCCCGCCTCGCGAGGAGTGTCCCCGGTAAAGGTGGCAGCCATCTTGGATCGCCCGGCCTAGCAGTCTTGGCCTAGTAGGGCCCTGCTGCTTAAAGCACCGCGAGTGGCTTGGCGCAATCTAGTATGGCCGGGGTGTGGGCAGGGGCTAGATTGGCTCCTGTTGCGCTGTGGGCTATGGGCTCAGTTCATGGGGATTATTTGGCGCGGCGGGAGTTTTTTGACAATTCCGTGACTCACTGCCCTCAAGCGCGTCTCCTGCTTCGGTGGAATGGCGTGAAGTTTTGAGTCCTCCGAGCCCCAGGGCCAGCGTCATGAACGCTGCCCTGTGTCGCAATCTGAGTTTGGGAGCTTAGCAGCGCGGTGGGGGTCCGTGTGACTCGACCTGCTGTCACATGCACCTTCTGCTCCGACGGCTTTTCCGGGCTTCAAAATGGTGCTGCAGGCCTTCCTCGCGCCCCAGGGCTAGCGCTGCAGAGCTATGCCGTGAGCGCTGCTTCGCCCGTGCTGCAATCAGGCAGCTCCCAAGTAATCAAGCCAAAAAGGCGATTGTTGAATCAAGCCCCGAGATCAGCGGTTCAGAGCGAGGCTCGAGAGCGCTGCCGTCAGATCTGCCGGCCGGCAGTCTGATTGCTGCTCACGCGGCCTTCAGCGGGGTAGGGCTGAAAGCCCTTCACACTGGGATAAGGTGCACGGCTTGACCAGCCGAAACTGGGAACCGCAGCAACGATGTAATTTCTCCGGATTTGTAGAATTTGTGTTGAAAGCATTCAGGAATGGATTAGCTAGAAAAAACACGTCTTGTCCAAGCTAGACTCAGTCTAAAAGCTGGGGACGCAAGCAGAGGAGGCATGTCATCACAACTTGCAGACTCAGCCCAATTAGCTGACAGACGGAGTTAACCCATTCCTGGATGCTATCTCCACCACTATGGAGAAGTGGCAATCTCTCAAGGGGCAGAGGAAACTGAAGAGGAGCCAATCAAGAGCGTGCACTTCCCCATTCAGGTGGGCTTTCAACAAAAAGAGAGGGCAGTCTCTATTTTTGCTCTGGCATTAATTTTCTCATCTCCGAGGTTCACTGGAAGCCAGACTGGAAGAAAATGCCATAATCTGAAAAGCAAGCTAGGGTAAGTGAAGATCCTTGCAGTACACTGTATTTTTCGGAGTATAAGACGCACCGGAGTATAAGACGCACCTTAGTTTTTGGGGAGGAAAATGGGGGGGGGATTCTGTCTACCAGGTATTCATCTGGTTAGTCCTTAGTCTGGTCAGCTTCAGCACATTAGTTTGCTGGTTCTGAGCACGCTTGCTTGCTTTTTATCCCCTGGTTGTGGATAAAAAACAGTTTCTAAAACACTTCTCCCTCTCTTCAGAGAGAGAAACAATGAGAAAAGCAGGCAAAGGGAAGATCGCTTCGCTAGCAAAGCACGGAAAATCGCTTCACTCGTTAGCACCCCGTTAGGGCTGAAAAAAAGGCGGAAGATCGCTGCACAGAAGATCACTTCAATATTAGCACCTCGTTAGGGCTGAAAAAAGGCTTCTAAAGCACAGAAGCTCAGCTGATTGTCGGAGGGAGCAGCAATGAAAAAAACAGGCAAGGGAAGATCGCTTAGCTAGCAAAGCTAGCAAGAAGATCGCTTCACTCGTTAGCACCTCGTTAGGGCTGAAAAAAAGCTTGGTAAAAGCTACATTCGGAGTATAAGACGCACCCAAATTTTCAGCCTCTTTTAGGGGGGGGGGAAAGGTGCGTCTTATACTCTGAACAATACGATAAATTATGTTATTAAGAACTGAAACCTAGGTTCTGATCTGTGCATTTTTGAGAGGCACCAGGCTGAGGAAACTCAATTGAAATCAATGTCTTCAGAATTGTTTCTTCATCTAGGTCTCTGACCTTCCTATACAATAATAAAGATCATCAGTTTAGGCTTACAGAGAAGGAAGGAGGATTGCAATTTACTTTCTTTCTGGTAAATCAGTGGTAGAGAAAAATGATATGGAATAGAGTGGCTGCAATAAACTAGCCAGTTCTTTCTAGGAGGAGCTGTAAGAAATGTTGTGGGAGAAAGATTTAGAAACATTTGCTGGAAGTCAGTGGGACCAAAGCCATCACACACCCATGCATGCATGCAGATTAACATAACAACAGAATAACAGAGTTGGAAGGGACCTTGGAGGTCTTCTAGTCCAAACCCCTACTCAAGCAGGAGACTTTATCCAGTGATGTCAAACTCGATTTCATTCAGGGCCGCATCAGGGTTGTGGTTGACCTCGGGGGGCCAGGGTGGGCATGGTCAGTGCGGGCGTGGCCAACTCAACATCGCTCATATAGGGGGACACCTGTGGTGGCCTGGGTGAGGCTGGGGGGATCCATTGTCTCCAATGGAGGAAAGCGAGACCAGGGCGAGCACCAACCCCTTGTACACCAGAGGAGCCTCGCCGTCCCTCTCAGGCCATGCAGAGGACCCCTGGATGGCGGTGCGGGCTGCCCAGAGCCTTGGGCAGCAGAGGGCAAGCATCTAGTCGGCCCTCGAGCTCCCAGGGCACCGGGACCCCACAGCCCAGCCCAGCCCTTCTCCAAGGGGGCGCCTGGCTGCAATTACCTCAAGGCTACTGCTGCTGTGCTCGCTCTCCTTGGCCAGGTTGCTCACGGTGTGTGTGGGAGGGCAAAGTGTGTGGGTCAGAGAGAGGCCCACTCCCTCTCCTTGTAAGGAGACCCAGCTCTGTAACCAAAGCATCCTCAGTGATGGGATGGGAGACCACCAGGAGAGGTCAGGAGGAGGGGACAAGGGAATGGCAAAGGGGCAGCAGGGCTGCTGGTGGCCAAGTGCTAAGGTAGGACCTCCCTCAGACTCTCACTCCCTCTCATTATAATCTCCTTCCTTCCTTCCTCTCTCCCTTCCCTCCTTCCCATTCCCATCTCCTTCCTTCCTCCGCACTCAGAAAGGGACAAGGGGAGGGGGAGAGACTGGCAGTGTTGCCGGGGGCCGTGTTGATGGCAGCCATGGCTTTCCAACGTGGGAGGCGGTCCCAGTGAATGGAGGCTCTGGTGCGGGTGAAGTGCTGATCTACAACTTGCTGTGGCCATCCGGGCTGGAACATGGTCAGCCTTGGATCCGACCCACGCGGCCACCCTGGAGCCAGTGAGAGACTGCCCCGCTGCCTCGGCCCCACCCCCTGGGCATGAGCACAGGAAATGGCAAGCACACACGTCCTGGATGAAAGGGAAGCACTCAGAACGCAATCAGCCTGCAGGACAAGACAGTCTCCAGGAACACCAGGTCCCGTGCGTGCTCGCGGCGTCCTCTGCGTGCGCCCAGGGGCGGGGGCAGCCCCTTGCTGGCTTCAGGCAACCCCCGTGGATCTAAGGCTGACTGCATTCTGGCCCGGATGACCACCACCAGGTTGTAGATCAGCGCCCGACTGGCCCAGGCCAGGCTGCCACAAGCTGGTCCTTCGCTGTTTCCAGGGCAGCCCCGCTGGCCAGATCTAAGCACCCCGTGGGCCAGATCTAAGCACCCCGTGGGCCAGATCTGGTGAGTTTGACACCCCTGCCCTATACCATTTCAGACAAGTGGCTGTCCAGTCTCTTCCTAAAAGTCTCCAGTGATGGAGCACCCATAACTTCTGAAGGCAAGCTGTTCCACTGGTTAATTGCTCTCACTGTTGAGAAATTTCTCCTTAGTTCTAGGTTGCTTCTCTCCTTGATTAGTTTCCATCCACTGTTTCTTGACTTGCCTTCTGGTGCTTTGAAAAATAGGTTGACCCCATCTTCTTTGTGGGATATTGGAACACTGCTATCATGTCTCCCCCAGTCCTTCTTTTGTCTAGACTAGACATACCGAATTCCTGCAATCATTCTTCATATGTTTTAGCCTCCAGCCCGCTAATCATCTTTGTTGCTCTTCTCTTCACTCTTTCCAGAGTCTCAACATCTTTTTTGTAATGTGGTGACCAAAACTGGATGCAGCATTCCAGGTGCGGTCTTACTAAGGCTTTATAAAGCAGTACTAAATACTTCATGTGATCTTGGTTCTACCCCTCTGTTAATGCAACCTAGGATTTCATTAGCTTTTTTGGCTGCCGTCACACACTGCTGGCTCATATTTAAGTGATTGTTCACTAGGAGTCTACAGTCCTGTCAGAGTTACTGCTATTGAGCCAGTTTTCACTTAATCTGTACCTGTAGATTTGGGTTTTTTTGCCTAAGTGTAAAACCTTACTTTTCTCTACACTGAATTTCATTTTGTTAGATAGGGCCCAGTGTTCAAACAAAATGAATTTCTGAGTTCCCTGCCACATGCACCTTATCTTTACCTTCTGCCATCTTCTGCCACTCTCCAGCATAGTGAGAGCAGTCAGAAATTCAGAACCTATTATATTTCTGGATGGTGACAAAACTTTATGAAAATCTTCCCTTACAGAATAATTTCAATTTTGAAATAGCTAGAAATTCTGTGTTTTTAAACTGGATTTCTACATCATACTTTTGGATTAACTAATGTACACTCTGATCAAGCTCAGTTTAGAAGTCAAAAGTTCTTAACAGTTCATTCAACTTAAGAACATTATTTGAGTTGTATGGTCCTGGGGCCACATTGCTTTTAAGGTTTTACAAGTTCTAGAAGCTTTTAAAGAATCAGTCAAGACTCATTTTTATATTTTATATAATATAAATATATAATACCAGGTGATTTAACAGAAAAACACACACACACACACACACACACACACACATATATGTTACAAATTTGAAGCAGATTTTATATAATATAAATATATAATACCAGGTGATTTAACAGAAAAACACACACACACACACACACACACACACGTGTGTGTGTGTGTGTGTGTGTGTTTTATTTTTTTGTTTTTTTTCTGTTAAATCACCTGGTATACCCAAATATGGGAGGGAGCATACTGCTTCCTTTTTGCCTTTCGGCCCCTCCAGGGGCCATCCAGGCAGTTGCTTACAACAACAGTCCGTTTCTATGTGTTAAAATAAATTTATTTATTTATCAGTAAAAATATGTAACATTATATATATATATATGCTCTGGAAAAATGGATTTATATGATCCATCTATGATCCATAGACATTCCAAGTATATTCTGATATCTCCTAATTTCTGTCCAGCCAGTCTTCTTATCCATTGTCTTCCCTTTCTACTTCCCTCTGCCTTACAACAAACATTTTTTTTCCACTCCACTATCATCACATGATCAAAATATATGTTTCTGCTGATTGTCTCAAAAAAGCAGTCAGATTTTATCTGGTTAATCGCTGACTGATTGGTTCTTCTTCCAATCTAGGGTAATTTTAGCCATACCAGTCATGGTTTTTGCTAAGCGCTCTAATACAAATATCTGGTGACAACAACCATCTAATAGAGCAAGTCAAGACCTTTAAATATCTGGGACTGTCTTCCAAGCTACGTGCAATCTCATTCTAACTATGTTACCGTGTTTCCCCTATAAGACATGTCCCGATAATAAGCCCAGCAGGGCTTTTCGGGACATGCGTTGAAATAAGCCCCCCCCCCGAAAATAAGCCCCCCCAATTACTTTCCAGGGCAAGGGGGGGACACGCCGGGAG
>QLTV01000867.1:1505075-1524657 GCA_003457575.1 Thermophis baileyi
CTCGCTTTCCCGGCCAGGAGCCGCTCTTTTTGCGGCGGGCACTCTTGGCTGGGAGAGAGAGAGAGCACGCGAGAGGTGGGTGCATGCACACCCCGCGGGATTGCTTTGGCTCCTCTGGGCTCTGCCTCTGCCAGCGTTTTGAAACGCGCTTCTGCCTGCGATGGGGCGGCGAGGCAGGGATGGAGGCTCCCCTCCTCTTCCTCGGAGGCAGGAGCGCTTTTGAAAACACTGCCAGAGGCAGAGCCCAGGGGAGCCGAGCCAGTCTCGTGGGGTGTGCGTGCACCCGCCTCTCGCTTGCTCTCTCTCTCCCGGCCAAAAGAGTGCCCGCCGCAGAAAGAGCGGCTCCCGGCCAGGAGAGCGAGAGCAAGCGAGAGGCGGGTGTGCACACACCCCGTGGGACTGGCTCGCCTCCTCTGGGCTGCCTCTGGCAGCGTATGAAAACACGCTCCTGCCTGCGAGGAGGCGGTGAGGCCGGTCGGGTACAGCGAGCCCACAAGCGCAGGGCTTGAGCAGCAGACGGGCGCATCCATCCCGTCCATGTTGCCGTGCATGCAGCGGCCGAAGCTTTCCAGGCACCTGCCGGGGGAGCCGTGTGCTGGCCTGGAGCTGCTGCCGCTGTTCCCCACGGCGGAGGTGCTGGTGCACCACGACTCTCGGGCACTCGCTGCTTGTGCCTCTGCGGCTACTGACGTTGCAGAGCCCTGCAGTCAGCTAGAGAGCGCCGGGCCGCAGGTCGGTCTGGCTGCCCCTTCAGCTCTGCCTCCCGCCCCCGCCTCCCTCGCCGGTTCAGGCCGCTCATCCTCCACCTGCCCTCCCCGTGTCCTTCAGACGGGGGATGCAGGCGAGGGTGGTGTGTGGGAATCCCCTGCAGGAACAGCCACCCGTTCCTCGGTGTTGTGTCCACTGACCTTCCCCCGCCTCTGGCTCTCGAGCGAAGCGGAAGGGGGAAGAAACTCTCGCGGGCGGCCTGAGGCAAAGCACCTGCCTTTCCTCCTTCCTTCCCTCCCCCCCCTCTCGGCAGGAACCTTTGGGCTGTACGCTGCAGGCAAGAAATCTTTCTCTCTTCCAAACTCCGCGAGAAATGAGTCTTTGTGAGACTCATCGCTCCTGCGCAGCCTCTTGGAGCGAAAGGGCAGAAAGATTTCTTGCGTTCAGCGTGCAGCTAAAAGGTTCCTTCTCCTGGTGCTGTGTCTTAAGTGCACTCTTCCCTCCCCCCTGCCGAGAGAGAGAGGGGTGCGTTTGGAAGAGACAAGGAAGCACGTGCCCGGCTGCTTCTGCCGCTGAGCCCGACTAGAAGTTTTGCTGGCAGCTCGGCTTCCTCAGGCAGCCCACGAGTGTTTCTTCCCCCTCCCGCTTCGCTCGAGAGCCAGAGGCGGGGGGGGGTCAGTGGACACAACACCGAGGAACGCGACGGAGCTACAAGTGTCAGGTAAGACGAGCGTCTCACAGTGAGGTGAAATTTGGGGGTGGCAGGTGAGGCGGGGCGGGGTGCGAGACGCACGTCCTACCTGGGACTTGTGGCTCCGTCGTGTTCCTCGGAGAGAGAAAGAGCAAGCGAGAGGTGGGTGCACGCACGCCCGGCGGGACTGGCTCGGCTCCTCTGGGCTCTGCCTCCAGCGGAGTTTTGAAACACGCTCTGAGCCCAGAGGAGCCGAGCCTGTCCCACCGGGTGCGCGCGCACCTGCCTCTCGCTTGCTCTCTCTCTCTCCGAGGAACGCGACGGAGCTACAAGTCCCAGGTAGGACGCGTGTCTCGCGCCCCGCTCCACCTGCCACCCCCCAATTGCACCCCACTGTGAGACGCTCATCTTACCTGACACTTGCAGCTCCGTCGCGTTCCTCGGTGTTGTGTCCAGGGCAGCCCGTTGAAAAGGAAACGTCTTGCGAGTTTGAGAAGTTTGATTGAACTCGCGAGACGTTTTCTTTTAGAACGGGCTGCCCTGGACACAATGCCGAGGAACGCGACAGAGCTACAAGTGTCAGGTAGGATGCACGTCTCGCGGCCCACCCCGCCGCGCCACACCCCGCCCGACCTGCCACCCCCAAATTGCGCCCTACCGCGAGATGCGCATCCTGCTCCACGAGGCGGTGGCGGCAGGCCAGCCGCTCGGCCGGCGCTGTCCAGGGCAGCCCGTTGAAAAGGAAACGTCTTGCGAGTTTGAGAAGTTTGATTGAACTCGCGAGACGTTTTCTTTTAGAACGGGCTGCCCTGGACACAATGCCGAGGAACGCGACAGAGCTACAAGTGTCAGGTAGGATGCACGTCTCGCGGCCCACCCCGCCGCGCCACACCCCGCCCGACCTGCCACCCCCAAATTGCGCCCTACCGCGAGATGCGCATCCTGCTCCACGAGGCGGTGGCGGCAGGCCAGCCGCTCGGCCGGCGCCAAGAACATGGAGGTGAGGCGGTGGCGATGGGACATCCAGTCCCATGCTCGCCGCCTACTGCACCCCCAAAATAATAAGCCCCCCCCGATAATAAGGCCAAGGCCATATTTCGGGGGTCAAAAAATATAAGCCCCTGTCTTATTTTCGGGGAAACATGGTACTTTAAATGCACAAAAAAACAATGCAGCAATTAAAGTCTTGTCAGCTAAGATCTGACTCAGCTCTTTTTTGGAGCTCAGCTAGGCCCCTACAGGTCAATCCTTCCTTTGGAAAGAGTTCAGTCTAAGTTTTTGACAACCATCTTTCAAGCATCTCACTGCATTTTGAACATGGACCTTCGCAATGAATCTGGCCTAGTTAAAACTGAAACTTCGGCCTGGACTTTCATCTTGTTTTACTGGCTTAAGCTCTCTTTTTTCCAGTTGGTTTGGTCCCTTTAATTATGACTGACAGCTTCTAGTGTTCCTTGAATCAGGAAAACATGCCAAATTGCAACCTTATGGCTTTTCATGGCCAGCCAGCACCTTGATGGCTTATGAACACACATGCCCAGCTGATCTTAAATGGGGGCCATTGATTTAGAGCTGGAAGCAGACATTCCAGCGTTATCTAGAAATAACTTCTTGACACTCTGCACATCTTCTTCAACCACAATCCAAAATATCTCAGTCGCATAACAATCCAAAACCAAATTCAATGCCTTTCCAACAGCCATTAACGGAAGGAAGATACCAAAAAATCCCCTTCAAACAGAGACTGTGTCCATGCAATGGAGGAATAATTGAACCAATGGAATGTGTTATTCTCTATTACCCTCTCTATGTAGATGCTCACCAGGAAATATTATTTCCACTCTTTGCTAAATATCTGGTAATTCTGATTTGTTTTATCTCAAGATGTTATTATCAGATCAATCTGATTTTATTTAATTGAACGCAGCCAAGCACTGTTCTATTGTCTGCACAGTACACCATAGTATTAAATTTAACCCTTTTAGATATTTTAGAATAACTATATTTTCCTTTTATCTTAATTGTCATTCTTCTGTTTTATTTGCTGGTCTTTGACCGAATAAAGATAAAATTGATTTAGTTTGATAATTTTAGTAACCACCCCGAATCAGTAATCCAAAAATGTCTCTACCCTGTGCCCAGCTTTTACAGATTTACATTTCACCAGAAAGATTACTGCTTTAATATTCTTAACTTTACTGTCACTAATATTGCAATCTTTTCTTTCACATACAGGTAGTCCTCGACTTACAACAGTTCATTTAGTGACCATTCAAAGTTACAACTGCACTGAAAAAAGTGAATTATGACCATTTTTCATACTTAAGATCATTGCAGTATCCCCATGGTCATATGATCAAAATTTGGATGCTTGGCAACTGGTTCATATTTATGACAGTTGCAGTGTCTTGGGGTCATGTGAACAACTTTTGCGATCTTCTGACAAGCAAAGACAAAGGGGGAGCCAGATTCACTTAACCGTGTTACTAACTTAACAACTGCAATGATTTACTTAACAACTATGGCTAGAAAGGTCATAAGATGGGGCAAAACTCACTTAACAATTGTCTCATTTAACAACATAAATTTTGGCCTCAATTATGGTCGAAAGTCGAGGACTACCTGTATTAGGAATATTTTTTCTACTTCAGTTTTCACAATGGTAACTTTTCCCATTGCTTCCCAAATCCTTTTTTGTACTAGTTAAGCACACTAAGTTTTTAAACCAAACTTTTCATGTTGAATGTATATCTTTCATATCAAAACTTGCTGCAGCACCCACTCTATTTAATTTTCTAAATATAAACTAATACTTGTCCTGTTCAACAATATGCACTTGGTTAATTGGATTACAGTTTTCCATTTTCTATTTCCTATTATGCAGTTGCTTCATTTTTCATATTGTCCATCTGAGGTAAAGGTTAAGTTGTTTGAAGTAGGTGCTCACAATGAACAATGAATTTTTGGTAAAATTCATTTTAAGTTAGGATTACTAATAGAGCTGTTCAACAATGGCAAAGACTGCCTTGGAAAATGTTTAAATAGAAGATGGATGGCCATCTCTTGGGGATTTTGTAGTAGTAGATTATTGACTGGGGAAAGATTTGGATTAGATGATCTTCAAGATTCATTCCACTTAACATTTTATGATATTGCAATTCAGTGTAATAACACTTAAGAAAGAACTGCAGTAGGTAAAAAATACTTTTGTGACTATAGATTTGAAATATGTTTCTTCATAATACATATGAGCAAATATGTTTTCTATTATGAACTTTCTTAGCTTGCAGCAAATACTACTTGCTTGGCACACGTATTTTTTGCCCCCAAAGAAAACTGTGAGTAGCAGCAGTTTGCATGTTTTTTTTATTTCAAAATATTAGCACAGCAATGTTCTCAGCAAAATAACTCAGCAAATAGTACAACCAGAAGCCTCAGTCAAAAACACTAACATGAGTGTTAGTGTAGAGCCTGCAAAAAAAGAAAACACTAAATACTGAGAGGGGGACAACAAAGACGACTCATGAACTAAATTTCACTCTAACTTCTCCATATGTATTCCATAGTAGAGAGTCCAAAACTGCCAGTTTCAGTCTGAACGCATGGTTTTAAAAATGGCAGCTTCTCTCACCCACTTCCAAATGCAGCCAGATGGCCACTATATGTGAACTATATGGTCCTACGGTTTGATGCAGCAGGGCTTTTATACTTTCATTATGCTCCCCTCTCAGCCCTCGGGCCAAGGAGCAGAAAAGTAGTAATAGTGTTTGCAAATACTAGAGAAATTCTTCTAAAATCCAAGTAAATCATGATTTTAATCATGATTTTACTGTCTTTAAAAAAGACAGTAAAATGATTAATAGAACTTTGGAACCACTTGTTCAAAAATTGACTTGTTTTAAACTTCGATTTGGCTTTGATTTTATGACAAACTCTCAGAGGATAAGGATTTTGTTTTGGGTTATGAAGACTGAAATTGTCAGTTTCAGATTTTGAAAGCTTGCACTCCCTTAGAGGAAATAAGCATACTACCTTTATGATGAGAAGTTTTACTTATTCCTTCTTTCTATTTTTCTAAGTTACACGGGGCATAGATAAGGTGGCAAGCTTTCTCAGTAATAGCCTTTCATTTATGGGACTCTTGCCTGAGAAGTACGGGCCACTCTCACATTCCTGGTTTTTCTTAAACAACTTAAAATGGTTTTATTTCATTTTGCCTTTGCCCCAAGTTTAATCAGGGTTCAATTATTTTTTTCAATAAGAATTTTAAAGTATTAGTTGTTTATAGTGTTGCTGTTTTATTGTTGATTGCACAGGATCTATTGGGAGTGGTCTCAAAATAAAAATAAAATAAAATAAGCTGTTTTTGTCAAATTATGAAAGAAAAGGCAAAATACCAAGAACACTGGAAAACAGACATGAAGCAGCTGCAACTTAATTGTTTGGTTTGGAGAAAACTGGAACAATTGGGGAGGTCACTGAAAATAAAGTCATCTCTTTGAAAACTATTTCTGGCAATAACTGACATCTGGAGGTTAGAAGAAATAATACATTTTCTGTAGTTTGAAAATTTTGACTAGATTAGACATTTGATCTTTGATAAGTAAGGACATCTGGTGGTCAGAAGTCATAATACACAGAAAGCCTCAAATGGAAAACCTGAGAAAAATTATAGGCAGAAACACACACCCTCATGTCACATACATATCGTGTTTCCCCTATAATAAGACATGTCCCGATAATAAGCCCAACAGGGCTTTTCGGGACATGCGTTGAAATAAGCCCCCCCCCCTGAAAATAAGGGCTCCCCCAACTACTTTCCGGGGAAAGGGGGGGACATGCCCCACGCACCCCACACGCCCTTACCAAGGCGCGTTGCTTGCCGCCCGCTCTTGCCCATTTGTTCCAAGCCCCCCACCCTTTCCTTGGAGAGAGAGAAGGCAGCGGCACCAGCAGCAACTAACCCAGCGATTGAACTCATGCCCAGTGGCATGGTGAGAAAGAGCCAAGGCGGCAGGAGGGCCCCGCTACGGAGCCCGCCGAGAGAGTCGCCCACCGAGAGAGTCGCCCACCGAGAGGTGCAGGGAGGTGGATCCCGGGGCGGGCGGCTGGAAGGGCCCTTCCACGTCTCGCTGGCGAATGGGGGGACAGGGGCTCTCCCCACTCCGGAGCCTCAATCCCTGCCTCGCCTTCTCCTCCTCGCAGGTAGGAGCGCGTTTCAAAATACCACTGGAGGCAGAGCCCAGATGAGACAAGCCAGTCCCGTGGGGTGTGCGCAAAGCCGCGGCAGAGGGAGTTGGTAAAACTGCCTGCGCGTGCCCGCCCCTCGCTTGTGCTCTCTCTCTCCCTGCCGGGAGCCGCTCTTTTGGCCGGGAGAGAGAGAGAGAGAGAGAGAGAGAGAGAGAGAGAGAGAGAGAGAGAGAGAGAGAGAGAGAGCACAAGCAACAAGTTGCCCAGGTTTTTAGGTTTTCCCAGGCTGCTTTTGGAAATGCCACCACTGTGCCCGCTGCCACGGAAGCCACAGCCGCTGAAGCTGCTATCGGTCCCCTCCCCAGCGAGAAGATCACCTCTGTGCCTCCCATGCGTATTGCCGGCGGGGTGGCGGGGGGAGGACTCAGGTGCTCAGTTGGGAAAGTTGCCCGGGAATCGAACAGCGGGCGAAGGTTGCGCCAGAGCAATTTCCATGCAGGAAGTGCCGCGCAGGAATTTGCCTGGCTGCCTTCCTGGGAACTCTGATCAAAGACAGGCACGGCGTGGGCGGACGGTGCACTTGAGCGGCTGATTCGAGGCAGGGAAGATGCCGCTGCTGCTGCTGGTGCTGCTTCCAGCAACGAGGATTGCGGATTCCGCCTCCTCGGCTGCCTCTGGCAACAGCGGAGGGAAGAACAGGAAGGGGATCTGAAATTTTCCAGTGGGATACTGAGCGGAGCCGGGCTCCCCCCACCTCCCCCTTAACCTCCTGCTTCACGCGCATGGAGCCTGTTCCGCTGCCCGAGCTTGGCACCCTCAGATGCCGCCTTTCCAGCTACTTCTCTGCCGCCGCCGCCGGGGATCGTTGGCTCGGCTTTGCCTTCCGCCTGCAGGGGCACGGCCGTTCACTCACGCTGCGTGGTGGCGGCAAGGCTGAGGGGACTCGGCCCAAGTCTACTGTGCAAGTAGTACTGTGTTGACGCACGTCTTGCGGCCCGCCCCACCGCGAGACGCGCGTCTTACTGGAGTTTGGCAGCTCCGTGGTGTCTCTTGGCTGGTCTGTTTAGGGAAAAAACCTTGCACAGTACAGAAACTCTTCTCACTGCGAGAAGTTGATAATTGCTTGCCCTCGCGAGAAGAGTTTCTGTATTGTGCAAGGTGTTTCCCTAAACAGACCAGCCGAGACACGCCATGGAGCTGCCAAACTCCAGTAAGACGCGCGTCTCGCGGCCCGCCCCGCCCAACCTGCCAACCCCAAATTGCGTCCCACCACGAGACGCACGTCCTACTTGACACTTGTAGCTCCGTCACATTCCTCGGTGTAGGGGGAAGAAACTCTAGCGGGCTCCCTGAGGAAGCCGAGCTGACAGCCAAACTTCTAGCCGGGCTCAGCTGCAGAAGCAGCCGGGCACGCGCTTCCTTGTCTTTTTCTAACGCACCCCTCTCTCTCTCGGCGGGGTGGGGGGAAAGAGTGCACTTAAGACACAGCGCCAGGACAAGGAACCTTTGGGCTGCACGCAAGAAATCTTTCTCTCTTCCAAACTCTGCCAGAAATGAGTCTTCGTGAGACTGCGTCTGTCGGGGCTGCCCTCGGCGTGGCTGCCCGGTGTCTCGCTGCCGGGCGCCTGGGAAGAGTAAGCGGGGCCTCCTCAGGAAGAGTCCAGCTCAATCGCCATCCCGTCTGGTGACTCCCAAGGTGAAGGGGCTTCCCGGGCATGCCAGCGGGCGCTCCGGTGGGGGGACCGCGGGGAGATTGGAGCGGAGAGGAGCAGGGGGGAAGGGGAGGCCTCCAATGACCATCACCACAGAGTGGGAAGCGCAGTCGCAGAGCAGCCGCTGCCCTGGCTGGGGTTTGGAAGCCGCAGAGCCAGAGTTTGGGGGAGAGAAAGAAAGAAAGACTTCTGCTGCTTTCCTTGCATGCAGCCAAAAGCAGAAGCAGCAGAAGTCTTTCTTTCTTTCTTTCTCTCCCCCAAACTCCGGCTCTGTGGCTTCCAAACCCCAGCCAGGGCAGTGGCAGCTCTGCGAGTGCGCTTCCTGCTCTATGGTGACGGCTGGAGCTAGAACTGGAACTAAACAGACCAGCCGAGAGACGCCACGGAGCTGCCAGATTCCAGTAAGATGCGCATCTCGCGGCCCGCCCCGCCTCCTGCATCCCAAAAATAATAAGCCCCCCCCCCGATAATAAGCCAAGGCCATATTTTGGGGGTCAAAAATATAAGCCCCTGTCTTATTTTCGGGGAAACACGGTATTTGAATAAAGACATACACGTAAATTATTTTTACTTAGATAAAACTCTACTTCGAGCTCTGTGTCCAGTTCTGCACTCCAACTTTAAGAACAATTTAGATAAATTCAAACAAGTTCCAAGAAGGGCAAGGGGAATGATCAAAGGCCTAGACCCATGATGACGAACCTACGGCACACGTGCCACAGGTAGCACGCAGAGCCCTCTCTGCAGGCACGCAAGCCATCACCGAGCTCAGCTCCACTGCGCATGTGCGTGCGCCTCCCACCGGCCAGCTGATTTTCAGGTATCTGCCGCGCATGCGCGGAGCGCAGAGCGCATGCAGGAGACGTGCGTGTATGCGTGGGGTGGTGGGGGATGGCTCATGCATGCACAGGGGCAGTGGGGAGTGCGGGGGCGGCGCCCGCCCCACGGCCCATTTTTGTTCCCAGGAGGCTGCAGGGAGGCCTGCTAGAAAACGCGCAAACTTTTGAATATGTACCACGCTTTACATCCACAAAGTGACATCGACAGGTTGTACCTGCCAAGAAAAATAGGAGGCAGAGGGCTATTGCAAATCCATCAAACTGTAGAAGAAGAAAAACGAAGTTTGAATGATTACGTGAACCAAAGTACAGAAAAATTGCTGCAGGCTATGAAAACGGAGAACATTATAAAAACAACAGAAACAAAGGCAGAATATAAGGAAAAACAGCTGGATGACAGATTAAATAGATGGAAAACCAAAGCATTGCATGGACAACACTTGAAAAACATTGAAGGAAAATGTGATGACAACCTTACATGGGCATGGCTTAAGATGGGAACCATCAAGAAAGAAACGGAAGGTTTAATACTCGCTGCTCAAGAACAAGCACTACAAACAAATGCCATGAAAGCGTAGATATAAAAATCCACTGACAATCCAAACTGCCGACTACGTAACGACAAAGTCGAAACTGTTTCACATTTAATATATGAATGCAGAAAAATAGCACAAACTGATTACAAAGTTAGACACGACCGAGTTGCTAAATTAATCCACTGATCATTATGTAAAAAATATGACTTACCTGTATCCAAAAAGTCATGGGAGCACAAAGTGGAAAAAGTTACCGAAAAAGAGAAGGTGAAGATCTTGTGGGACTTTCGAATACAGACAGATCGTCATTTGGAACACAACACGCCAGACATCATGGTTGTCGAGGGCCGAAGCGTACAGTTTATTGATATCGCTGTACCAGGAGATGCCAGAGTCGAAGAAAAAGAACTGGAAAATATCACGAAATATTTTCCTGGCCATCGAAACTACATGGCTATGGATAAAACATGTAATCGTGATACCCATTGTCATCGAGGCACTTGGTACCATGTCCAAGAATTTTACAAAACACATCAAGAAATTGCAGCTTTTCTTTTATTCATTAAACATGAAATTCAGTCAACTGAACATTTAAAGATGTGTCATAAATACCATTGACAGGTGCTAATGGTTGATACGGGTTGCTGCCAGCATCCTAGGTATCAACCAAGTATCTTCTTAAAATATATGATGTTCCGAGTAGTGCAGTTTTTTGCAGTTCCACTGGTGTTATTGCAGGAAGCTGCAATTTCTTGATGTGTTTTGTAAAATTCTTGGACATGGTACCAAGTGCCTCGATGACAATGGGTATCACGATTACATGTTTCATCCATAGCCTTGTAGTTTCGATAGCCAGGTTGCAATATTTCGTGATTTTTTCCAGTTCTTTTTCTTCGACTCTGGCATCTCCTGGTACAGCGATATCAATAAACTCTATGCTTCGGCTTATTATTGTTGTTGTTGTTGTTGTTGTTGTTGTTGTTGTATTTTATTTGTATTATTGGAATATAGCATTAGGAGCAAAACAGCAAAAATTATCCTGAGGTGAGAAGATTTTCTTTTACACGTTATGTTCAAGTGAAGCTCAAATCTCACACTTTCATCTGGATCTCCTGACTCAGTAGAGCAGGGATGTCTAACTCGCAGCCCGCAGGCCAGATGCATCACGTGCTGGCCCCGCCCCTGCTCGTTTAGCGAAGGGGGGGAAGTCCTGATATGTCACGTGACGACGCGAGTTTGACATCCCTGCAGTAGAGGGTCAGGAATGTCTCCTGCTAAATCTATGATAATAATCTATTCAGACCTCAATTAAACCACAATTATCAAGAATTTGGAATTATCATACATACATCTGATATTTTTCAGACTATAAGACGCTCTGAACTATAAGAAGCACATTAGCTTTAGAGGAGGAAAAAATGAGAAAAAAATCTGCCTCTGCCTCCCATTCGCAACAGCCTGTTCGCCACCGCAGGTCATTTGCTGCCACCCATTCGCCGCCACCTAGAACAGCTGATTAGTGCCGCACCAACCCCCTCCCCCACCGCAATATTCGCTCTATAAGACGCACAGACATTTCCACCCACTTTGGGGGGGGGGTTGCTTCTTATAGTCCGAAAAATACGGTCATTATTTTTCCCACTAAATTCAGTGGCTAAAATCTTGTAACTACCATGTTTCCCTGAAAATAAGACCCAGTTTTATATTTTCGGGGAAACATGATTTCAAGGTGATCAGCCTGGCTGGGCGCCCTGCCCCCCGGCGAGCGTAAAAAAGGCGGCAAGCGTGTGGGGACCAACAGTATCCTGCAGCAGCTACAGCCCGTCGGTCCTTTGGTCAGCGCACTCTGGGGCTGCACAGCCTGCAGAGTTGATTCCCGGTCCAAGCAGCAGACGGAGGCAGAGGTGTGGGGGGCGGAGAGGCAGGCAATCCAGAGGCCCCGTGTGGGCCATGGGAAACCTGGGAGTCGGTGGGCAGGAGCGGGCAGCCGGCCGCGAGAGGCTGGTCTTCGCACAGCAGCACCTGTAGCAGACGGAGGCAGAGGCATGGGGCAGAAGGCAGGTGATCCAGCAGGCCACAGGCAAGCTGAGAGACGTGAAGACGAGCCTCCCACAGCTGGCCGCCTGCTCCAGCCCATCGACTCTCGGCTTTCCATGGCCCACACGGTGCATCCAGATCTCCTGTCTTTCCCCCTGCGCCTCTGCCTCCATCTGTTGCCACTGCCGCCGCAAAGATGAGCCTCCTGCAGCTGCCCGGCGCTCAAGTGTGCCGACTCTTGGCTTTGCCGCAGCCCACACAGCACTTCATCACGTGCCTCCCCCTGCCTCTGCCTGGACAGGCAATCAATTCACCATCGATGCAGGACACCATCAGCCCCTGTGCGCTCGCCACCTCCTGTGCTGGTCACGCCCACCCCTAGGGCTTATTTTTTGGGTAGGGCTTATATTAGGCACACGCTTAAAAAACAGACTGGGGCTTATTTTCAGGAAAACGCAGTATATGGCTCTATGATGAGAATACCAAAAAAAATCTAAGGGGAGATGAATCTATACTCCAGAGAGATAGTTTTTATCTCCATAAATAAATATACGTTAAGTATACATACAGTAGCATTCTGCTCAGTGGTGAGCCAATTATTAACTGGAAACTCACAAGCAAAACAAGAGCTCAACAGCACCTTTGCACACAACAGGTTATCAAGAGGCTTACTTTCTTCAATACTGGATTTAGCATAAAGCTGATAATAATGTTATTCTACATATATTTGTCTAAACCCTTTTTAAAGCTGTCCAGCAGGAGAACATCACTCAATTCATGGTAGAAATCTCGCAACTAGTAATACACTTCCTTTTTGTCTGCTATGAATATTCTCATTCAGCTTTAAATGATACTGGATTGTAAAATTTGAGGATACAGACATAAACATTTTTTTATTTTCTTTCTTCACAAACATAATTGTAAAGACTTTAGCACATCTCTTTATATAACACCTTCACCAACACTGAAAAATTCCCTTAAATATATTGAAGGGGCGTTGGTCTTACCTGATATGCTCCTTCTCGTTCACTTGGAGACAGCATCCAGGAATGTGTTAACTCTGTCTGTAATCCTATTGGACTGAGTCTGCAGAAGTCAACGACACGCCTCCTCCTCTCTCTCCTCCAGCTTTTTCGACAAAGGAGGTGATGTAGACTGACGCATTGCAGTATGTAGAAGCAGGAAATCCACGGGAACCCAGGACCGGATGAAAATCCGGGTGGGGCTGGATGCTGTCTCCACGTGAACGAGAAGGAGCGTATCAGGTAAGACCAACACCCCTTCTCCATTTAGGTGGAGACAGCATCCAGGAATGGGATATACCAAAGCAGGAAGTCCTATTGGGAGGGCGCGTTCCGGTCCGAAGTCCCCTGGTCCGAGAGAACCCGTTGAAGAACTCTTCTGCCAAATGCCACCTCAGCCGAGGCATAAGAGTCCAGCTTATAGTGACGGATAAATGGAGATGGAGAGGACCAAGTGGCTTCACGGCAGACCTCCTCAATAGAAGCTTGAGTAGCCCACGCTGCCGAGGTAGCTGCACTTCGAGTGGAGTGGGCAGTGATATTCCTTGGGCGAGGCAATGCCTGTGACTCGTAGGCCTTGGCTATACAAGCTCTGATCCACCGGCCAATGGTAGATGGAGTGACTCTGGAGCCCAACATTGCCAGTTGGAAGAAATAAATAAAGATTCCGATCGTCTAATGCAGGAGTCGGCAACCTTAAAAACTCAAAGAGCCATCTGGACCCGTTTCCCAGAGAAAACAAAACACCCGGAGCCACAAAACCTGGGTGGGCGTGGCCAACTCGACGTCACTCCCATCAAGTCACATGATACCCCCCCAGCTGCGCCTACCCAGGTTTTGTGGCTCTATGTTTTCTTTTCTATAACAAACAGGTATCTCTCTCTCTTTTCCCCCTCTCTTTCTCTCTCTTTCTCTCTCTTTCTCCCTCTCCAATCTCTCTCCCTCCCTCTCATCTTTCTTTCACTCTTTCCATCTCCTCATCTCTCTCTCTCTCTCTCCCCCTTCCTCCCCACCTCTCTCTCTCTCCCTCCCTCATCTCTCTCTTTCTCTCTCCCCTTCTCTCTCTGTGTGCTGAGGAACTATCGCCACCCCCAGCGAAGGCTTCTCTTCGGGCGACCCTCCTCCCCCTCTCGCGACTCCCTGGCTGGCTGTGGCGCGTGCGGGGAGACCCTCCTCAAGCGAGCGCCAAACTGCAGCAAAGGCGCACGCGGAGGACGGGCGGTTGCTCGCTTAAGGAAGGTCTTTGGACGCGGCTTCTCTCCTGCCCTAAGGATCCCGCCATTGCCTTGCTGTGTCCCGTCCCGTCTCTCCCACCCCGCAGCTCTTCAGCCCAGCGAGGAGGGTGTGAGCTCCAGCCCGAAGCGGCAGGAAGTAAAGGCTGCCTTACACGCAAATGTGGCGTGAAGGCAGCTACAGGGCCGCTTCTCTCCTGTCCTAAGGATCCGGCCATCGCCTTGCCGTGACCCCCCGCATGACAGAAGGAGGGGGGAGGAGGGTCGCCAGAGCGAAGGCAGCCTTCACTTCCTGCCGCTTCGGGCTGGAGCTTACGCCCACCCCGCTCGGCCGAAGAGCTGCGGGGGGGACACGGCAAGGCAATGGCCAGAGCCTTAGGGCAGGAGAGAAGCCACATCCAAAGCCCCTCCTTAAGCAAGCAGCCGCCCGCCCTCCGAGCATGCTTTTGCTGCGCTTTGGCGCTCACTTGAGGGACTCCCCGCTCATGCGCACCCTCCCGGCCCCGCCACAGCCAGCCAGGGAGTCGCGAGAGGGGGAGGAGGGTCGCCCGAAGGAAAGTCTCCGCCGGGGGTGGCTATGTTCCTCAACCAGCGCCGGAGAATCAGCCCCGCCCGCTTCTCCATTCCCGCCGTCACCCTTACCTTCTCAGGCCAGGTGAGGGAGGGGAGGGTGAGGCCAGCCAGTGATGGGACAAGGAGCCACAGCAGGGGGCCCAAAGAGCTGCATGCGGCTCCGGAGCCACAGGTTGCTGATCCCTGGTCTAATGGAAGAAGTCCTGCGGACATGCGGAGAGCTCTGTGTACATCCAGAGTGTGCCACTGATGTTCCAAGCGATGGGAAGGCTCAGGACAAAAATTAGGCAGGACTAGTTCCTGCGCCCTGTGGAACCAAGTGTTAACTTTGGGAATAAATGTAGGGTCTAGTCTCAAAACCACTCTGTCAGAGTGAAACACGCAAAGGTCTGAACGGATGGAAAATGCTGCCAACTCTGAAATTCGTCTGGCCGACGTTATGGCCACTAGAAAAGAGACTTTATAAGTGAGAAACCAAAGACTCGCCTCCCTCAGAGGCTCAAATAGTTCCTGGGTCAGGGTGTTGAGAACTTTGGTCAAGTCCCAGGTGGGGAATCTGTGCACCACAGGGGGACGAATGTTAGAGGCCCCCCTGAGAAACTGTTGAACGACCGGGTGCTGTGAAAGGGACTCCAACTTCCTGCAAGTCAAAATAGATGAAAGAGCAGCGACCTGTCTCCTAATTGTATTTGGTGAAAGACCTTTGTCAAGGCCTTCTTGGAGAAACTCCAATACTTGGGCAATGGAAACGCCCGTGGGTGACAAAGTCCGTTGTGAACACCACTCACAGAAGGCTTTCCATGTGGCATCGTAGATGCGATTGGTTGAGGCCCTGCATGACACTTGTATTGTCTTGATGACTCTGTTTGAAAAGTTGTCTTCCCTCAGAAGATTCCACTCAAGCGCCAGGCAGTTAGTTGGAACCACTGGGGGTTTGGGTGGACCAACGCCCCCTGGCTGAGGGATACTCTGTGATGAGGGAGCCTCCAGGAACGAGCCACCAAAAGGTTCACCAGGTCCGCGAACCAAGGTCTCCTGGGCCAATGGGGGACCAACAGAAGAAGTTCTGCCCCCTCATCCAGCAATTTCCTGATGACCTTCAGGATGAGCGGGAGAGGCGGGAAGGCGTACAGGAGCCCCAGGGGGCCAGGGGCAGCATAGAGCATCTGTCCCTTCGGCCCCTGGTGTCGCGAATCTGGCAAAGAAGCGAGGAAGTTGTCTGTTGTCCCGGGTGGCAAAGAGGTCGACCGTTGGAAGACCGAAGTGTTCTGTCAGTTCCTTGAAGAGTGACGGATGAAGGCACCACTCCACTGGATCTACCTGTGCTCGGCTGAGCCAATCCACTTGGACATTGGCCACTCCAGAAATGTGGGCTGCCCGAATGGACCGAAGATGAGACTCCACCCAGAGGCCTAACTGCTCAGCCTCCTGCATCAGATGTTTGGAATGAGTCCCACCCAGACGGTTTATGTGCGCCTTGGCGGCCACATTGTCTGTCAGGACTAATATGTCTTTGCCTGACACCACGGTCTCGAATTTCCTGAGGGCCAGGTGGATCGCCCTGAGCTCCAACCAATTGATGTTGTGGCTCAAGTTGTCCTGAGTCCACTGACCCTGAGCCATGTGTGATTGCAGATGTGCTCCCCAGCCGAAAAGACTGGCGTCAGTGGTGAGAGTTAGACACTGAGGCTACCTGAATTGGCAGCCCTTCGTGATGGCCTCTGAGGTCCACCACCTGAGAGACTCTAATACTTCTGACGGGATCCTGACCTTGACCAGAGTACTGCTCTTGCCTGACCTCTGGTACGGAAGAAGAAACCACTGAAGCTTCCTGCTATGGAGACAAGCCCACGGGGTGATAGAAATACATGAAATCATCTTTCCCAGAAGTTGGGAAAGAAGTTGGAGAGAAACAGTGCGATCTCTGATGATGCGGAGTGCCAGGTTTCTTAGACTGGACTGACGCTCCTGAGACAGGCACACTGTGGAATGCACTGTGTCTATAACTGCCCCCAAATGGAGCAGTTGCATGGATGGCACTAGGTGGCTCTTGGCCTCGTTGATGCAGAAGCTGTGGGCCTGTAAGGTTTGGATCTTGCTTGCTGTTCTGAGCTTGACAGGACCAGAATGTCGTCCAGATAAAACTGGACTCTGATAAGAGGGGTCCGGAGGTGGCCCACGAGAGCTGCCATCAATTTGGTGAATGTCCTGGGGGCCGAGGAGAGCCCGAACGGAAGTGCCCGGTATTGGTAGTGCTTCCCTGCATAGTAAAAACGGAGGAACTGCCTGTGGGCCGGAAGGATGGGCACATGTAGATATGCCTCCGTGAGGTCTATCAACGTGAGAAAGTCTCCCCGTCTGATGCTCTCTAGAATTGTCTGAAGAGACTGCATTTTGAACCGCCAGTAGACTATCCGACGGTTCAGGGTCTTGAGGTTGAGGATAGCCCTCCAATCCCCCAAGGCTTTTTGGATCACGAACAGGAGGGAATAGAACCCGTCCCCTCTGTTCTTCTGGAACTGGTTGTATGGCCTGTATTTCCAACAGGTGTTGGATGGCTGATTCCATAAGAAGCCTCTTTTTCTGGTCCTTTGAAACAGGACAACGGAAGAAAAACCTGGGGGGGGTGGAAAGGAACTCCAAGGAGAAGCCCGACATGACTGTCTCCCTGACCCATGCGTCTGAGCTGGTTTCCTCCCCTGGCGAAAAATGCCAGGTGACCCCCAATGGGAGGGTTGCTAAAGCAGTCATCGAGAGCGTCGATAGGGGCGACCTCGCCCACCCCGAAAGGACCGCTTGGGGGGATAGCCTGTCCTTGTCTGGCCTGCCTGTCCTGTTGAACCTGTCTGTAAGGAAAGGACCTCTGGGACCTAGCCTGCCCAAAGCCACTGTCTGACCCTCAAAAAGGGGAGGGACGAAAATAAGGGAAAGGGCGAGATTCGGTACTCCGTGACATGGACTGCAGGACCTTCCGCTTGTCCCTGGATTCTACGAGAATGGGTTCCAGGGGGGCTCCAAACAGCTGCTCCCTGGAGTACAAGGCAGAAGCTAGCCTCCACTTGTTTCTGGCATCTGCTTGCCACTGGCGGAGCCACAGAAGGCGGCAGGAAGCAACAGAGGAGCCGATGGATTTAGCTGCGAACCTGGTCGCATTGAGAGTGGCATCCGCTGAGAATTCTACAGCTGCTACAATTTTGTTCAGGTCCTGATGAGACCTAGTGTCAGATGCAGGAATCCTTTCTTGCAGTTGCCTCAGCCATAAAAGCGAGGCCCTATTAAAGGAGGAGGCCGAAGTGGAAGCCTTAATTGCCCAGGCAGCCACCTGATGGGCCCTGACCAAGGTTTGTTCCACTCTCTTGTCCTCCGGACAGAGGGATTCCGCCGGGGGGCCTGTAATAATAGTGGGAGATGATAAAGCTGCCACTGGTGCATCCACAGATGGAACTAGGAGCGCCTTAGAGAGATCTGGACCCAAATTATAAAGGCGTCTGTCAAGGCTGCTGGGATTGAGACCCGATCCTGGGGAGGCCCACTGCCTCTGTACTATATCGTGGAACAACCTGGGAACTGGAACCTCCTCAGATTCTACAGGGGGTTCTGTAAACAGAGGGTCTGTCGGGTCAACTGGCTGAGACCTTTAAATAATTGGGGCTTGAATACACCCACAAAGGCAGGAGCAAGAGCCCTTCATCATCTGACAAATCCCGCTCACGTTGTAACTCATCTCCTGAAATGGAACCCTGGCTGGAAGAGGCCTGAGCATATTCCTGCTCCTGGGGAAGGAATTCCTTCTCATCCCCATAATGGATCCCCTGTTAATATCCAAGTGGCCTAGGGGTTGCAATGCCCTGGGTGGCCCCCTGTTGTAGGCCAGCTGCAATTCCTTGCTTAATGGCCTCGGAGATCCAGGCTCCCATAGTGGCAGGCATCAAACGCTCTGCTGGAACCAAAGATTCTGGTTGCTCTTCTGAGCGAAGGCCTGCAGCAGTTGGTGTAAAGGTCGCCTCAGCCAAGGTAGACCTGTGAAGTACAGGAAATTCCCAGGAAGGGGGAAGACCCATAGGGGCTGGCATGGAGCCAAGCAATAACTCACTGTTGCTGGGCAAATTCACAGGCTGAACACTGGCCTCATCAGGAGACAAAACAGCCATCTGGGGAGCTCCAGAATTGGAGGGCGACTCCAATTGCTGTAGATTGAGCGGGGGTGGGGGAGCCTGCAGGCTTCCCTGAGGCCCACTCAATTTTCTGGCTGCATCCTTCTCTGCCCTGGCAATCACCTTTCAATTGTCCTGTGCCTCTGTTCAGCCTCCTTGTCAGCCATTTTTGAAGCCTGCCTGCTGGATTGAGGCTTCGGCTCTTCGGCCCTCCTTAGAGGATCAGGTCCTGGAGGCTCTGGCAGTGCTGCTGCTGCCTGAAGAGGAAGGTGCCAGGCTGTCTGCCACATGGGCTGCTGCTCCCAAAGTGGTGTCTGTTAAGGAATTGTGCAGAGTAACCTCTGCTTCTGAAGGTTTGCAGTGAACCGTAATGTTGCAGTAGATATAAGTAATGGTTCAGTCAATACACAGATACGTTAAAATGTATAAAAGTAGTTTACTTAAAGAGATAGCACAGTCCAAATAACAGTCCGAATCATACACGTTCTATCAGTCAGTATTCAGAAGTACAGCAGTCTTCTTACCAGTCTTTCTTTGTCTTAATCATCAAACAAAGATTCTCTACTATCACAGATAGCTAGCTACACACAGAGCTTACTTTTCAGACACGAAGTCACTCAGCAATGAATCAGCAAAAGCGAGAGAGAGAGAGAGCACTAACCATGTTCTCTAGCTCCCTCTTATGGCCGTTACTGCCAGTCAGAATGCACCAATGCATTTAAAGCAATATTACATATATACATTAAAGCTACACACATTTTCAGACACGAAGTCACTCAGCAATGAATCAGCAAAAGAGAGAGAGCTAACCATGTTCTCTAGCTCCCTCTTATGGCCGTTACTGCCAGTCAGAATGCACCAATGCATTTAAAGCAATAAAGCAATATT
>QLTV01000867.1:1527757-1612921 GCA_003457575.1 Thermophis baileyi
CAGTCAGTATTCAGAAGTACAGCAGTCTTCTTACCAGTCTTTCTTTGTCTTAATCATCAAACAAAGATTCTCTACTATCACAGATAGCTAGCTACACACAGAGCTTACTTTTCAGACACGAAGTCACTCAGCAATGAATCAGCAAAAGAGAGAGAGCTAACCATGTTCTCTAGCTCCCTCTTATGGCCGTTACTGCCAGTCAGAACAGTCAGTATTCAGAAGTACAGCAGTCTTCTTACCAGTCTTTCTTTGTCTTAATCATCAAACAAAGATTCTCTACTATCACAGATAGCTAGCTACACACAGAGCTTACTTTTCAGACACGAAGTCACTCAGCAATGAATCAGCAAAAGAGAGAGAGCTAACCATGTTCTCTAGCTCCCTCTTATGGCCGTTACTGCCAGTCAGAATGCACCAATGCATTTAAAGCAATATTACATATACATATAAACAGTGATTTGTGGCTTGTTTATATTAACCAACCCAACCGTTTGGACAGAGTCCTAACAGTGTCCACCATCTTCGAATGGCTGGGCCACGCGGTCTCTGCCGCTGCAAGCTCCAAGCAAAAGGCAATAGGGCGCTAATTAGCGTGCCCGGAGTACGGGCAGAGACTAAATGGCCTCCCGAAGAAACGGGGGCTCTGGCTCTATATTTAGGGCTTATGGCGCGGTTCAGGGCCGATGACTCACCCCTCGGCCCAATACAAAATGGTGCCATCTTCTGAGCTCTTCGCTGCTGGAGAGACTCGAAGGAATCAAGCCCTGGCTAGCGCTACGGAGCTGCCAAATGCTGCCATCCGGCAGAGAAATACTCAGGCAATCAAAGTTAGAGCCAAAGGGTCAGCGTATCGGAGCGAAGCTCGTGAGCGCTGCCCTGTTTGATCTGTCGGCCGACAGTCAAACCTCCGCTCCAGCGGCCCTCAGCAGTATCAGGCAAAAGAGCCCTTCGCGCTGGACAGAAATCAATCAAATTAGAACTGCTAGTCAAGTTTAGATAGAAACAGAAACCAGGAATGGAGAACGTGTCTGATCCAGGCTACGACTGAGTCTAAAAAGCTGGAGGAGAGAGAGGAGGAGGCGTGTCGTTGACTTCTGCAGACTCAGTCCAATAGGATTACAGACAGAGTTAACCCATTCCTGGATGCTGTCTCCATCTAAATGGAGAATGCTGTAGCCACTAAATATTTGATGATCCTTTTCTGTGCCACTGAATCTATGAAACATCAGAATTTTCTAGGAAACATCTCATTATAAATGTATCAGATATGGCCATTTTTTCCTGCATTGCAACTCCCAGCAGTGAAGTATTGGTAACAACCAGTTCCCAGATTTTAAATTGGCCAACTACCTGAGCAAGATCAATGTTCCAAAATTTAGAAGAGCTTGCTTCGGCCCATTTTTACATTCTCTTCTGACAGTAGCATGGGAAGGGAAACCAACCCCTTTGCTAAATAATAATGTTCTTCAATGCATGTATGATAGGAACTCCAGCTCATGTTTCATTATATTGCCAGTTTTATAGGGATCTTAATTTACAATTGATTTCCTCTCTCCTTTTTACATTTTCAGGGCAGTCTGATTTATTTTACTTGCATTACTTATTAATATTATTCCGTGTCCTTAAATGTTCCTACATTTTATTAACCATGTCTAAATTCCATCCTATATGAACTACCAGTTAGCTTTTACTTTGGGGACAGGGAGTTGGGCTAAAAGTGCAATAACATTTATGTATCTATCTGATGCTTGCCTGACAGAACAAACTGTTTTGGCTGCCGAACTGTCATGTATATGGTTCTGAGGGAGATCAACTTTCACCCTAACTCTGCAATCTGGGGCTAAAATCAGCACCACACATAAAAGCCTAATCATCATCAGAATCATCTTTCCCCAAAAAAGGACTGGGGCTAACTCCAGTATCTTGAAAAGGTAATATTTTCATTCTTCATATTCCAGCTTTGAAAACAATTTAGGGCGGGTTAAATTTTTCAACTTTCAATTTCCAAACATTAGGGATGCTCAAAAGTTATGACATGCCTTGGAGATTGTAAAGATATTTTGGTCACTTTAATATAATTTAGATGTGCTTGGTAAGTAACTAAATATCATAATCTTTTAACATTTCATTTGTTTCGTAATATTATATCCATGTTGCAGCTTTTGAGAACCAAACCTCCTTACAGGACAAACTTCATTCAGGATTAAGTATGAGCCCCACTAGGTAGTCCTTACAGAAAATCAACTCCACAATAAGATTAGAATTTTTATTGTGATTGATTGATTCCTTCATTCATTCATTTAGCATATGGCGATGTAACAGATCCTTGCAACTTACATTATGCTGCACAGTCCTACTCCCACCCTGTTTTATATTCCAGTGAAACAGGGAGGGATCTGTCCGAGCCACCAGAACACTATCTTGGTTTTCAGAACTTAAAAAATATTTCAGTCCCTTTGCTAGGTAATAGTTTTTGCATATTTTCATCCAGATGATTTGCCTTACTCCCTACGGTAACGGACACTACACTTACTCCCTACATTTACTCCCAACGCTCTCCATTCAGACTGGGGGAATCTAGAATGGTTCTGTGACTTTTTAACGTGTACTTGAAACTGAATGTATACTGCTACCGGTATTGTTCCCCTGTATGAAAGAAAATGCCAAACACCATACTCTGGGTGTTGTATAACAACATACTCTGGATGGTTTTTTTGGGGGGGGGGTGTTTTCAGGGTCAATGCCATTATATGAGACCGGGAAAAGAGAGCCAGTTTGGTCTAGTGCATGGGTGTCAAACTTGATCGTGTCATGTGACATATCGTGATGTTTTTTGCCTTTGCGGAGCCAGGGTGTGTCCTGCTCATGACGCATCCGGCCTGCAGGCCGCCAGTTTGACACCCCTGGTCTAGTGGTTAAGGCAGCAGGCTAGAAAATGGGAGATTGTGAGTCAAGTCACACCTTGGCCATGAAAGCCAGCTGGATGAATTTGAGCCATTCACTCTCTCTCAGCCCAACCCCACCTCACAAGTCTGTTATCGTGGGGAAAATAGGAGGAGGAAAGTATATTGGATATGTTCACTGCCTTGAGTTATTTGTAAAAATCATAAAGGCTGGATACATATAAAATAAAATGAGTAATTGGGTCAGTTTTAAGAACTACTGTTCTAAGCAGTATGTAGTTTAAAAATGTATGACAATAAATAGAATTCTTACCAAATAGTTCCTCACTGCCTATGGAATAAGAGATGGATATCTCTTTAATTTTTAATGATTTCATGAATAAATGTATAAGTAGTTCTTGTTTAGCAACTCCCTCATTTAGCGACCGTTCAGAGTTATGACAATGATGAAAAAGTAAGTTTATTACTAATCCTTGCATTTATGACATTCACAGGTATATAAAGCAAAGGAAAGTTAATGTATGATCATAAGAGCAGTTGCAGTTTCACTAAGCAACTGTTTGACTTAACAAGCAAATTGTTGCTCACAACTAAATGAGGACTACCTATAATATAAGGAATGCTCTGGTGAAGATACAAGTCTGTTGGTTAGGGACATGAATGCAATGCTTCTAACAACCCAAATAATATCAGCAAAGGGGCGTTGGTCTTACCTGATATGCCTCTTCTCATCAGGAGGAGCCAGCAGTCAGGATGGGCTGTCCTTGTCCGTCAGCAACGAGGGCTGAGTCAAATTAGCATATAGCCGGATCCACCTCCTGGTTCCCCAGTTCTGACGAATCCGAAGAAAGACTCGGCGCGGCGAAGAAGAAAGGGTGCGCCCAAAAAAAGAAGGGCGAGCTCACATCCCAACATAGCGTAAACTGGTCCAAAGTCGAGGCAAAGTCCAACAACCAAACAACTGAGCAGTGACGACCAACTGAACAGAAAACGAGGAAGCCAGCCAGAACAAAAAGGGAGGGACTGACTGCTGGCTCCTCCTGATGAGAAGAGGCGTATCAGGTAAGACCAACGCCCCTTCTCCATCGTGGGAGGAGCCAGCAGTCAGGATGGGACATACCAAAGCTTGTGGTCCCAGAGGGGGGGGGCCATCAGGTAGAAGCCTCGACAACGCGCTGCAACACCCTCCGGCCGAAGGCAGCGTCAGCTGACGCATACTTATCAATCCTATAATGCCGGATAAAATGGGAAGGAGAAGCCCAAACTGCCGCCCTGCACAAATCCTCCAAAGAACATTGGGTCGACCAAGCGGCAGACGTAGCAGCGCTACGGGTGGAATAAGCAGTGATGCCCGCTGGACAGGGAAGCGCTGACAGCTCATAGGCCTTGGCGATGGCGCCCCTGAGCCAGCGCCCGATAAGACGTCGATGAAGCCTTGAGACCCAAAGACCGGGGCAAAAATGCCACAAGAAGAGCCTCCGTCTTCCGTAAGGAGCGAGTACGCTCAATGTAAATGCGGAGAGCTCGTCGGACGTCCAAGGTATGCCACCGCCTTTCGGATGGATGAACGGGGTTGGAACAAAATGAGGGCAGCACCAGCTCCTGCGCCCTATGGAAAGCCGAATTAACTTTCGGCAGGAAGGAGGGGTCTAGCCAAAGTACTACCTTGTCACGGTGGAAAATACAGAGGTCATCACGGATGCAGAGCGCTGACAACTCCGAAATCCTGCGAGCGGACGTTATAGCCAACAGGAAGGCCACCTTAAAGGACAGGTGTCTGAGAAAGGCCTCCCTCAGGGGCTCGTACGGAGGTCCAGTAAGAGAATTCAGGACCTTGGGCAGGTCCCAGGTCGGGAACCGGTGGACCACAGGCGGTCGCAGGTTCGCAGCTCCCTTGAGAAAACGACGCACAGTGGGCAGCTGCGAGAGGGAGCCGAGGTGTCCACACGACAGGACCGAAAAGAGGGCTGCTACCTGGCGCCGAAGGGTGTTAGGCGAAAGACCTTTGTCGAGACCCACCTGAAGGAATTTCAGGACTTTGGGCAACAGGATCCGGAGCGGAGACAGACCCTGGGAAGCACACCAGGTGCAGAATGCCTTCCACGTTGTAGAGTAGATCCTTTCCGTGGACGGTCTGGGGGACGCCTGGTTGGTCAAAATCACATCCGGATCGTAATCCTGGCGACTCAAACTGCCCCGCTCAAGCGCCAGGCAGTCAGCTGGCACCACTGAGGGTCCGGGTGAACCAGAGACCCCTGGCTGAGAAGAGCAGGAGAGATGGGAAGCCTCCAGGGATCCGCCACTGAAAGAGCCCTGAGGTCCGCAAACCAGGGCTGTCTCGGCCAGTAGGGAGCAAGTAGGATCAGTTCCGCCCGTTCCCGGAGCATCTTCTGGATGACCTGAGGCAGAGTGGGGAGGGGGGGAAGCATAAAGGAGGCCTGACGGCCAGGGGCTGCGGAGCGCATTGACCCCCTCCGCCCCCCACGCGGAAAAGCAGGAGAAAAACCGCGGGAGCTGGGAGTTCTCCGGGGTCGCGAAGAGGTCCACCGGGGAGGCCCGAATTTGATGGAAATTGAACGGAACACCGACGGATCCAGGCGCCACTCCGCTTGGTCCACCCTCGACCGACTGAGCCAATCCGCCTCTACGTTGGCAACCCCGGAGATGTAGTCCGCCGACAGCGAGAGGAGATGGCGCTCCGCCCACAGGCCCAGTCGTAGTGCCTCGGTCAGGAGGGTCCGGGAGCGTGTGCCCCCCTGGCGATTGACATGCGCCTTTGTCGTTATGTTGTCGGTCAAAACCAACACATGGCGGCCCGACACCAGATGACGGAAGTATCTGAGAGCCAACGACACCGCACGCAACTCCAGCCAGTTGATGGGGCACCCGGTCTGCTCCGCCGACCAAAGGCCCTGAGCCATGTGCCCCTGGCAATGGGCACCCCACCCGGACAGGCTTGCATCCGTCATGACAATGACAAAGTCCGGAGTCGTGAAGAGGGAGCCCTTGGCAATGGCCGGAGACTGCCACCAGAGTAGGGAGCGCCGAACACTTGACGGAAGCTGAACCTGGAGGCACGAGGACCCGCGGCCCTCCTTCTGAAAAGGAAGGAGGAACCACTGTAGCTCCCGAGAATGGAGACTCGCCCAAGGGGTGATGGATAGACAGGAGACCATTTTCCCCAAAAGAGTGGACAAGACCGACAATGGAGACGAGGCCGCGCCCTGCACCTGGGACGCCAGCTCACGGAGACTAATCTGCCTTTTCTCGGAGAGGAAAACCATACAAGCCCGGGAGTCGATTATGGCTTCGAAGTGGAAGGGGAAAGGTGGCTTTTCGCGATGTTAATAGAAAAGCCGTGCTTGCGCAGAACAGCGGAAGTGACCCCAAGGTGACAAAGCGCTAGCTCCTCAGAGGGCGCGTGCACCAAGATGTCATCAAGGTAACACTGAACCCTGATAGACAAGGCCCTAAGATGGGCCGCCAGGACCGCCAGTACCTTAGTGAAAACCCTCGGGGCTGACGAGAGCCCGAAGGGGAGGGCCCGGTACTGATAGTGCCTACAAAACCGCAGATACCTACGGTGATGACGAGCAATAGGGATATGCAGGTAGGCTTCAGTTAAATCCAGTGAGGCCATGAAATCCCCCTGATGGATACAAGCCAAAATGGAACGCAGAGAGTGCATCTTGAACTTCCTGTAATTTAAATGCAAGTTCAGATGCTTTAAATCAAGAATCGCCCTCCAACCCCCCGAGGCTTTAGGAACCACAAAGAGGACAGAATAAAATCCCAGACCCTGCTGGTCACGGGGTACCCCCTGGATGGCCCGAATATCCAGCAGGTGTTGTACCGCCTCCTCCATGAGAGCCCGCTTGGAGGGGTCCCTGGAGGTGGAACACTTAACGAAAAACCTCGGGGGAGGGGAGAGGAACTCGAGAGTAAGGCCATAACGGACGGTGTCAAGCACCCAGGAATCAGAGGTGGTAGAGGCCCAACGGGACGCGAACCTTGCTAGGCGACCCCCAATTGGGACGTCTGGAAAATCACCACCTTCCCCTTCTAGCCAAGCGACCACCGGAGGACCCGTGGAACGGCTTCCTAAACTGTTTCCCCCTCCCGGCCCGATCCTGAGAGGAACGCGAACGGAACCTGAACTGACCTGGGGCCCGGGAGAAGTTGGAGCCCTGGTCAGGCTGCCAAAAGGGCCGCCGGAAATAAGGAGACTGCCTCGGGAAACCTTTGCAGGAAAGCGATGGAAGGACCTTCCGCTTGTCGCGGGACTCAACCAGGATGGGCTCAATCGATTCCCCGAACAGTTGTCCTCCCTTGGTGGGCCCAGAGGCCAGGCGCCACTTGTGTCGGGCATCTGTGGGCCACTGCTTCAACCAGTGCATGCGCCGGGCAACTGTGGTAGCCGCCAATGCCTTAGAAGCGAGCCTGGACGCATGCAGCGAGGAGTCGGAGAGGAATTGACAAGCCGCAAAAACCTTATTCAGGTCTTGCTGTGCTCGCAGGTCGGCAGCAGGAAGATGCTCCTGGATCTGCCGGAGCCAGATGAGAGAGGCTCGGGCGAAGAAGGACGAGGTGGATGAAGTCTTGATGGACCAGGCAGCCGCCTGGTGGGCACGAATCAACGCCTGCTCCATCTTTCTATCCTCAGGCTTGAGAACTTCCTCCGATTCGCCCGGCATCGCAGTCGGCGCATGCAGGGCTAACACCGGTGGGTCAACCGAAGGGAGGTCAAGGAGGCCCGCCAAAGCCAGAACAACGTTGAAGAACTTGCGTTCCATAGCCGACGGGGAAGGCCTGGAAGCTGGATTGGACCACTGCCGCTTCACCGTATCCAGAAACAAGGGGCGGAGCCGGCACAAAATCCAAGGTCGGGGTGACTTCAGAAAAGAGAGGATCAACCTTCTGGTCGCCCTGCTGGTCCAGAGGGGCAGGAACTTCAAGTCCCGCCGCCGCCTTAGCTTTAGCTAGGAGAGACCTAAAAAGGCTTGGGGAAAATAAACCCGAGGAGGAAGGCTGGTCAGAGGCCGCATCCTCCTCATCAGAAAGGTCCCACGAGTAGTCCTCCGCCGAAGCCTGCAAATCAGCGTGACTAGCCGTCTCAGAGACATCAGAGACATCGTCCTCCTCAGCTATCCCAGACCTAGTGCCAGACAGGACCTCACGACGGGAACTCGAACCCGCTCCCTGGTGGCGTGGGAGAGAGGAGGCCAGGGACTGTAGGTTGGCATTAATGCTCCTCTGAACAGCCTCCGCAATCCACTGCTGAAGGCTGGCCTGATCCAGAGGCAAGGAGGCATCAGATGTGATATGGGCTGTAGACTGAGTCCTGGGGTCCGGACCAGGAAGGGCTGAGGGCTGGACCTGGGCGGTTGCTGTGTGACCTAGGCCCGCTGGGCCCCAAAGACCAGCGGTGGGATTGGGCAGCGTCGGGGCATCCAGAGACAAGCAATCGATGTTAGAATCCTCAACCCCTCCAGAATGCAGAGACGAAAGGGCCCTAGCCGCCCTAGTATGAATCTTCTGGAGGGCCCTATCTCTCCGTTGTTACGCCCTCTCCGAGGCCCTAGAACCAGACCTAGACCCCCTGGAATGGTGAGAGGAGTCAGCAGAATCATCCTCAGTCGTGGCCCTGTCTGTCTTTTTACGTCGCTTGCCACCCGGCTTGAGACCCTGAAGAGAGGCCTCGTCCGCCATCTTGGGCAAAAGGGCCGCCCAATCACCTCCGGGTGAGGGCCCGAACCCGAGCCACGCCGTAGAGGCCCCTTGGCAAACTGCCCCCCCCGGGAGGGTGGAAGGAGGGAGGAAGGGTCCCCAATCCTGATCCACCTTCGGAGTAACACAGAGGCAGGGATCAGATAAGGCCCGTGAGAGGCGCGAGCGCTAGGGCTGTGGTCTGCCGGCGACGAAGGCGGGAAACCGCGAGCGAGCGCTCCAGCGGCGAGGTCCTGCCGGCCAAAGTCGCCAAATACAAATATTGGAGCTGGCAATGGGGAGCCGCGAGCGGCAGCTCCAGCGGCAATGGAATCCCCCGCAACCGATCAGAAAACAAGGAGACCGCGAGCGAAAAGCTCCAGCGGTAACAGCCTGGCCGGCAGAAAAGGCGCCAAGAGGATCCGGAGCGAGAGTGAGGAGGCCGCGAGCGAAGGCTCCAGCGGTTGCAGAGCTCCGCGCCAGAAACAAGCCGATGACGGTGGGGTGGGCGGAGACGCGGCAAGAGGGTGGCTAGTCCTCGCGGCCGAATCGCCAGAGGCGAACAAGGGAAAGCAAGTCCTCCCAAATGTCCAGGTCCCAGGCCGCTAGAGGCTCGATCAGCAATGGGGGGGGGAGAGGAGGCCAAGATCGGCTCCCCCCCCACGTGGCAGACTGGGCTACAAGCCGCTGCGTCAATGCCACTCAATCTCACGCCCACCAGGAGAATCACTCACAGAAGAAGATCCTTAGATCCAAGGGAAAAAGGCACTCTGAAGGCAGGAACCAGCAGTTGGGATGGAGCAAACAATCGCCGCGTCCAATTCTGCCGAGGACCGAGTCAGAACTGGGGAACCAGGAGGCGGATCCGGCTATATGCTAATTTGACTCGGCCCTCGTTGCTGACGGACAAGGACAGCCCATCCTGACTGTTGGCTCCTCCCACGATGGAGAATGAGATAGATTACATGATGCCATGTGGACTAGCGACCTGAAAATTACTATATCAAAACCAAAGTAGTTGGGTTTGAGAGGGAAAATGGAACAAAAAAATAGTGATAAACATATGTATGTAGCGCGATAGAATATTTACCAAAGATGGAAGAGTATTGAAATTTTAAGACATTCAAAAGCTGTTAGAAGATAGTGGATAATTGCCAGCCCTAATTACTATAGGTTCATTCACCTACGGTACTGAATAATTCACTGAATTCCTTAAGTCTCTATGGATAGACTGAATATTCTCCTACTCGGGTAGATTGCAGGGACTGTTACAATAAGACCAAATTTCACTAAATCTGATTTTGAGACTGCTATTACTTTATTTCCCTCAATATACAGATCATCACAACCTGAGGCAAAAACTAAATCAAGAGCATATCATGCACTATGCAATGTCACATAACATCTTGGAAGTATTCCATGGTAGTCTTTGAAGCAATTAAGTCCAATTTGCCTCTATCAGGATATCCTCAGCATGAATGTTAAAAACTGCTATGAACAACATCTTGGGATTTTTCAAACCACCTGTGTAATTAGGAATGCCACTGGGTTGCAAGATAGGTAGTACAAACTTTATGGACATCAAATTATGGACAAGACTGGAAAGATATAACTCCACCTCTTGTAGCTAGAAAGCATGATAGGACTACCATTAGTCACATGCATTAGCACTCGGTTGAGTGTAGTTGCCATTTTTTATCAAATATTTTATTTGATCACATGACATAGGGATGCTGTAAAGTAATAAATGTTAAAAATGGTCATAAGTCTTTTTTTCAGTTCCGTTGTAACTATGAATGGTCACTAAGTGAACTTTGTAAGTCTAGGACTACTTCCACTAATGCCTGCACATAACCTTGCTATGTACAAGAATGTTGCTACTCCCACCCATCCTCTCAGTCAGTTGTGGGAACACGTCCTAATATTCTTCCTATGAATTATAGGAATCACCAAACCCTACATAAATAGCATACACTGGAATCATTTTTCAAATTTCGCCTGCACCCACCAATGACAACAATGTTCTTACTATCATTTCCACTTACAGCCTAAGGCCCTTGTCAATTGCCAATTTCAAGCCATCACCAGGACCTCAGCTAAACTACCTTGGGGGGGGGACCTCTTTCTGGAACATTATTAGTTGTCTGAGATGCACCAATCTAATAGCTCCCACCTCCCTATGGGAGGATAATATCAATATGGATTCTAAAGAATCAGAGATGTCCATGATGACAGATTATGATAATATTTTCCATATGCAGATCATGTCGCAACAGCTCCAAGATAAATGCCACAACTAGTGTGCGATCCCCAATAAGTTGAACTCTCCATTATTTGAGTCAGATCCTTAGTCACCATGGTGCATGTGAACTCCTGAGCTGCCTATGATTCAATGTCACCTAGGGGGATATTAAAACCCCAAGGCCCAAGAAACCCCTGGGGATTCCACCACCAAGCTAGCAACAGAATCTAGCAACTCAGGCAAGAATGTTGCTGCAAAGCAGAGAGGCCAATATAGCAATAACAAACCCAATTGCTTCCTAAAATCATCTTCAACCAGAGACTCATATCAAACTGGCTGCAGACCAGAACATATGAAAGACATCAAGGCTTCCTGGATAACAACTACCAATCTTCCTGTACTAGAGTGACAGCTGATGCCAGACTCCAAATCCAGATGGGCATATCTCTAAGGGGGGCACCCCTGCTGTATGCTCACCCAGGTCTCAGTTATACATGCCAGGTCAGCTGCCTCATCCATAATTAAGTCATGGATGAAGAAGGTCTTTACATACCGCTCTGGTATTCAGAAGCAGCTGCTGGAGTCCAGGGCCACCAAGGATCCAATGACCTGGCTTCCAGGATGAATGTTGAGGTCTGGAAACACTGGTCCTGTTGCCCCTTTGAGTGATCTATCCTCAGCCTCCCACCATATTGCCCTCCTTGGTCACAACAACAATGGAACTACTTGCCCTCTTCCCTTCCCAGTTTTTTTTTGCCCATCTCAATGCCCATCTAGAACTGGACAACACACTCCATACTCATATGTAGTGCCTCCCTAGCACCAATATCCATAAGCTGTCCCTACCTCTAGCATTCAGCAATCTGGGGAAGGCCTACTGAAGTGGGTCACCAGCATCTGCTCATCACACTTCACCAAAATCTCATCTATCCCCCTCCCCAGACTCCTAGCAAAATCAGGCCAAGAAACTGAGAGATCTGTAAACAAACCTGATGAAGAGCCAAAGAATCTACCACGTGTAGCCTATAGAACAGCGGTTCTCAACCTGTGGGTCGCGACCCCTTTGGGGGTCGAACGACTGTTTCACAGGGGTCGCCGCGTGCGCTAGCCCGCCATCTTGGTGCCACCGTCAAGCAGGCGTGAAATGCTCCCGGTTCGGGCATGCCTGCGGGTCGCCGGACAGCTGGTAGCGACGGAAGCGGGAGACTTCGCCCACCCGCCCGGATGCCTCCATTTGGGTTCTTTTACCCTCTGCGCATGCGCAGAGGGTAAAAGAACCCAAATGGCGGCGTCCGGGCGGGTGGGCGAAGTCTCCCGCTTCCGTCGCTACCAGCTGTCCGGCGATCCGCAGGCACGCCTGAACCGGGAGCATTTCACCCCTGGTGCCACGCCCCCTTTGTCACCTCATCGCGCACGGGGTGGGGGTCGCGGCGGCAGGGCGGGGGGTCGCGGCATTAGAAAGGTTGAGAACCACTGCTATAGAAGATACAACCGAGGTGAGATATGATAGCAATCTTCAATATGTTTGGAGGTTGTCACATAGGAGAGAAAGTGGGCATTCACTGTTGCCTCAAAAGGAAAGACAGAACCAACAGACTGAAACGGCAGGGAAGTAGATTCAAGTTATATAAGCTGTCAGCATGTAGAACAGCATGCCACTAAGTGTGGCAGCCCTGAAGATCCAAAAGAAAAGATGGCCTCCAGGGCTGACACAGGTGCTACTTAAAATGGTGAGTTCTACTTTGCTAGAGCTCTTCAAACAGAAGCTGAATGGTCATCTGTCAAAGATGATCTAATAGATCCTGTAATGAATGGGAAATTGAAGAAGATAACATTTAAGATTCCTTACAACTTTATGGTTCTACAAACAAAAATAATAGATCAAGATTCAACCAAGACAAATGCAAATTTCCTTACTCAGGAAAAAGAAATGAAGGGTTTTTTGGGGGGAGACCTGGCATTTACTCAAAATGTTTTGAGTAACATTTGGGAATAACAGCCTTGAGAACAGAGGAGTAAATACCCTTCATGTATCTAAAACAATGTCATCAGAAGACACTCAAAACTTGTTCTGTACCATTCCAGATCAATGAATTTTAATTAAAGGAAGTCAAATACTGGCAGAATGTTAGGGAAAATATTGTAACAATAAGGGCAGTTCAACTATGAATTTAATTAACTATAGAGGAAACAAGCTCTTCTTCACTGACTGTGTTTTAACAAGGAACAGAGACAATTCTGGGAATGCTTTCATTTGGAACTCGCCATATAGCATGAGGCTGAATTCGCTGGCCAAAATGACCTATCCGGCTATATGTACATACCTATGTAATTTCTTTTTAGAATGTTAAATTTAAGGAGTCTTACTCAAAAATAACCAAATAACCAAATATAAATTAATAAATCAACCAAAGCTTAAATAATCAAATATCCAAACCTTTATTTAAAAAAAAAATCAAGCCAGGTTTTGTTTTTTGAAAAATTAACTTCTGGGCAATTCTTCTGAAACTTCAGAAGAATTGCCTATCTGAGCATTTGTAAAATGAGATACAGAAATTCATATACGCAAATAAAAATGCAACTTAAGTGCTATTTGGTGTTTATAAACTAATAGCATTTTAGCTGGATTTAAACCAAGAACAGAAAATTAAGTTTAAAAAAAGCCATATCCAATTAAAACAGTATATAAAATTGCAAACACCTAATATATTAGCTATTTATAATATGATTTAATATGTACAAGTTTCAAGTATTGCACAACCTCAGCCACTGTACTTTGTAAACCATGATTTAGAACTCAAAGCACTAAATAACGAATTATTATTCAACAGACCACAGTGAAAATAAACTGTGATCTAGTGATCTCTATAAAATAGTAATTGAAAGCTTGTTGTAAAATTAATTAAAATTATCCTATTAATTTAGTTTCCCTAAGCAACCATATTCAGTTTTGGGAGAAAAAACCCTCATCTTTATGACTAAAATAAAACCACTAAATTAGTCAATTTTTCTTTTTCTTTCCTTATTGTCCATCTATCAGCTCATTAAAAATACATTATATTTCAGTACAAGATTTCTGTTTTGCACCAGACTATATTTGAAATATTGGGATGTCAATGCACATAATATGCTCTTTGGAGAAAAATCAATCAGAAAGGAATGAAAGAGAAGGACAGAGGTTATTCTTAAGAATGGTTTTTATCCCTTTACCTTAAATCTCTTGTCTTGCAGAACTTTTTTAATGGCAACCAGTTCTCCTGAGTCACAGAGTTTGGCTTGATAAACAACACCAAAAGATCCATTCCCGATCACTTTAGTGTCTGTATAACTAACTTCTTGAGGCCTATCTGGACCTTGTCCGGGAGTTGCTACTACTGTAGTCACTTTGCTGCCATCTTTGTCTCCTGGAACAACAAGAAAAAGATGAGATACTGTTAAATCTATGCTGGAGGAGAAGAATTTCCAAGGCATAATTTAATATATTGGTCATATGAATGACATAATATATTGGACATATCAATGAAACAATAGTCATTGGCCTCATTCGAGATGGTGATGAGTCTGCAACCAATGGAAGGTTGAACAACTAGCCCTGTGGTGCAGCCGGAACAATCTGGAACTGAACACTCTTAAATGTAGATATGATAATGGACTTTAGGAGGAACCCTCCTATTCTACTACCTTTTACAATATTAGACCACACAGTATCAACAGTAGAGACCTTCACATTTCTGGGTTCTATAATCTCCCAGGACATAAAATGGACAGCTAACATTAGAACCATAATTAAAAAGGCACAACAAAGGATGTTCTTCCTGCGTCAACTCAGAAAGCTCAGACTGCCCCAAGGAGCTGCTGATACAGTTCTACAGAGGAATTATTGAGTCTGTCATTTGTATTTCTATAACTGTCTGGTTTGGTACAGCAGTCGAAAAGGAAGGTACAGACTTCAACCGATAGTTAGGACTGCAGAAAAAACAACTTCAACCAGCCTGCCTTCCATTGAGGATCTATATAGCTCATGAGCCAGAAAGAGGGCTGAGAAAATATCTACAGATCCTTCATATCCTGGATATAAACTGTTTCAACTCCTCCCCTCAGGATGCTGCTATAGGGCATTGCATGCCAAAACAACTAGACACAAAGATAGTCTTTTCCCCCATGCCATCACTCTGCTAAACACTTAATTCCCACTGCACTATCTTATGCCTAAGGATATTTACCCATGTAGTAGGGCTGTATTACTATTATCCTTCTTATCTTTCCTATTACCTTCTCCTATTAGTAAGAGCCGAGGTGGCGCAGTGGTTAGAGTGCAGTACTGCAGGCTACTTCAGCTGACTGTTCAGCAGTTCAGCGGTTCAAATCTCACCGGCTCAAGGTTGACTCAGCCTTCCATCCTTCCGAGGTGGGTAAAATGAGGACCCAGATTGTTGGGGGCAATATGCTGACTCTGTGAACCGCTTAGAGAGTGCTGTAAAGCACTGTAAAGCGGTATATAAGTCTAAGTGCTATTGCTATTGCTATTGCTATCTTATGATTATCATTTTGTTGTTTGTATATAGTATACCTTATGCACCGGAGACAAATTCCTTGTGTGTCTAATCAGATTTGGCCAATAAAATATTCTATATTAATAATTGTTATGAAAATCATATTTTTAATGTCTAAACTATGAAAGGATAATTTTTAACCTTAGACACAAAAGGCATGCCCTCCAAAGTCCCCCAATCAAATTTTACCTCAGACTAATAGATTTTACATGACCTGCATTAACTGATCACTGTTTTTGCCACTATTAAAAATAGAAAATCTAACATTTTAACCTCATTAACCACTGATTGTCAACTAACAGAGAACCAGATTGTTAATTTCCCATAGTAATTCACAGTTGATGTCTAAGGGAAAGAAAAACTAAGAAAGATGAATAATTAAAAGGGTATGTGCTTGTGGGATATGCACATATAGGGATGGGTCCAATTCTTGCATTCTATACAGTACTTTAGTCTAAAAAAACCACATTCCTATTCCTCCACAAAGCTAGTCACTCCCATATGTCATGTAATGACACCAACTTTGTAACCCTCAACCCACACAAAAAATTTATTCATTTATTTATATATAATGTTGGGTGTAAAATATAATATAAAAATGTTCCAAAGATTACCCACTCCCAGTGTAAAATTTAGTTTCTCATAAAAAGAGGGAAAGTATAGTTCATAAGTAACACAGATTGTGGCTCATTTATTCATTTACAAAACTTATGTGGACACTTATTTTATACATGATAATTCTAGGCAGCTCATACCAATTGTCCAGAAAAATAAAAAATATAACTTTCTCCCAAAAGACATCACATTTACAACCACAGCACCACAATATCCTACCAACTCTACATTTGCTGAACTCATTTCCAACCCAACCCAACCCAGCCTAGTGCTTAGGTAAAGAGGCAGATTTTCACAACCCTCCCACAAGGTTAAAAGGGTGGGAGCCCTCTGAGTAGAGGCTATTCGAAAAAGGACAAGGGCACCCATGGAAAAGATGGGTTTTGCACCTGGAAGGAACTGGAAGCTTGTGCAACATCAATGTAACTTGGGAAAATCATGAAACACCCAGAACTGTGTGCACTGCTGCATATTATATATTTATTATATTTGTATGCCGCCCAACTCCCAAAGGACTCTGGGCGGTATGCTGGATGCATGCTGGATAGTTGTAACATCTGAGTGGTCAGCCCCATGTAGAGCATACTGCAGTAATCCAACAGAGGATGACTAAGGCCTGAGCGCCTGAGCAAGGCCTCCTGGTCCTGGAAATAGGAAAATCAGCACACAACAAAAACTTGTGCTTGTTACTGTACCTTTATCTGACCCTTACAGCAAACTGTATTTCCCAGCAACAAACCATAATTAGAAATCATAATTTAGTCTCTAAATATAGGAAGCAACAATGATTAAGAAGCAGAACATCTTCAAAGGCTGATTTACTTGTGTTATTTTTTTCTACCAAATGAGGCTTTCCTGCTGCTATCTGCCTGACAACAGGGGACAATTCCCCACCCTATTAATTCCTGATCAGAACATCTCTTATGGTAGAGTATCTAGTCTGTAGTTGTTTCAATAGCAGAAAGCTGCTGACCAATGAAACTGTGCAAACCTTTGGATTCAAAGACAAAAATTGCATTGCACATGGCAGCTGCAGAAGGCACTTGCAGACTTGGAAATCTGAACTTACTTAACGACCCTTAATTCAGCAACCATTCAAAGTTATGGTGATGGTACGAATGGTAGTTGTGTCCAGTCTCCCAAGTTATACTTTTTGGAGTACCCCTGCAGTCACATGATAAAAATTCAGGCGCTTGGCAAACAACCCTGCACTTGCAACTGCAGAGGAGCTTCAACTCCTCACACCCACCTATCTCCTTCTTCTCTGCCCCTCTGGCCACCCTGCACTCTGCTGCCTCTACTGTCCTGCTCTCCGCTGCCCCCAACTGTCTTTGCTCCCACTGCTGAAAAAACACTCCCAGCCTGGCCCTTCATGAAGCAGCTGCTTGCAAGAACTTGGGAGGAACACAAAACAAGTAGAGTGCAGGGCAGCTAAAAGGGCAAAAATGTGAGGGTGGAAGAGGGAGGAGGAGTTAAAGAGGAGGTGAGCATATGGAAGGCCAGGAAAGGCAGTTGATGACCATACCAGGCCTTCTTCCCACAAGTTGTGCATAGCGATTTTTTTCGGGGGGGGAAAGGCCTTGCATGGCCAGCAGCTGCCTCACAAAGGGCCATATCAGGCAAGCATCTTCAGCAGAGGGAGCAGGAAAATTGCAAAAGTCAGCTGGGATGGCAGAGAACAGGAGCCTTGGAGTACAGGGCAATGAGGATGCCCCCCAGACTGCAGAATACCTTGCTGCTGGGCTGGCATGGCTGCAGCCTAGCGCCATACTGTTAGGGGTGGCTAGGATAGCTTCAGCTTTGCACCACACTGCTATGAGAGTAAGCAGAGGGTCTATGCTTGCCTCCACCCACTGCTGAAACCTACAGGCCAGTTCTCCAAGAGCACATCCAACATTTGCTGTCCAGAGCATGCCAGAAGCGCTTCTGAAGAACCGGTTTGCAGGCTTCAGCATGTTGGAAGCTACTGACCCTTTACGAGTCTTTGCAGGAGGAAGGCTGGGCTCAGAGCAAGCAGAAGGTCTGCAGATAGATTCTGTCAGGGATGGCTTGCCTCTATCCCTCACCGAAGCCCACTGACCAGCTCCCCAGAAGCACTTCCAACATGAGATACATTGCACGTGCTAGAAGTGCTTGTCAGAGAACTAGTCTGTGGGCTTCAGCATGTTGGAAGTTGCTGGTCCTTAATGAGACTTTATAAGAGGAAAGAGGCAGTGAGCGGTCTACAGTGTGAGGCAGGCAGTCTAAGCATGCATAGGGGAATGTATGGTGGGCTGAGATTGGTGAAGTAAGGCAGGCACATCGGGAATCTGATGTGGTGGCAGTGGCAGCAAGCCCAGCACTGACAGAGTCCCTGGGCTGAGGAGATGGAAGTAGATAGCGAAGGTCAGGGGGTGGCTGGCAGAAGTAGCCAGGGCTGGCCAGCAGGAAAGGCAGCCAAAAAAGTAGAGGGGGGGGGAAATGGACAGGTGGGAGAGTTGAAGCAGAGGCAAGCGTGGCAAGGCAGGAGAAGCATGTATCCTGGCCTAATGACTGCAATTGGGACTTCTGGAACCACCAGGATATTTTGCCTAAAAACTGCTTCACCTAGCAATGGAACTTTGATTCCCAACTAGGATTATCAAGCAAGGACTACCTGTAGCTGCTTTAAAGATAGGTAATGTATCTGTATCCCTGCCCATCTCAAAATATTTTCTTGCTTCTTTGAATATGAAGTGTTGTATCTAAAACCAAATAATTGATCCAAGGACCTGAATAAGGGTTATCAGCTGCTTTTCTTTAAGACATTTTCTATATCAAAGGTTAAATTTGGTACTGGGAATGCTTTGAAGGTTGCATATGATTGGAATAAGGAAAAAAGTGATTGTGAATATATGCTAAATACACTTCCTTGTATCTTTAAAATTTGGCTATTCCCTTTCCTAGCTTACCTGTAAAATAAATTGCTCCTCCCAAACCATCAACTAAATACATCAACTATCAAGTTTATTTATAATTGGCTAAGTAAATTGAATTCTAACTGTAAATAAAGGATAGAGAGAGAAAGAAAACAGATTTCAATTAGCATTAGTGGGGTAAAGATAAAAGCAAAAATGGCAAACAACAAGCAGTGAGCAACTGGAGACGAACCCAAAGTTTTGAAAACTACATACAGCTTGAAAAAACGATTTATGAACTTCTTCTACTTCTTAAGAATGGCTACAGGAAAATCTGGGATTGAGCAGACCAGATTGGAACCACTACGGATAAGAAGAGGATAGGAAATTGCCCACATGTGTTTTGGACAGATTAGCTATCTTGCTCACAACCATGTGGAGACACTAAGTTTGCAAACCTCACTTCATAATTATTTTCAAAAATTGCTCATTGACTACTTCTAAGCTATTAGAGACCACTGGAATGATGTTGAAAACATTAGGTGAGTCTAAATTCAATCCTGAATGATACCCTAAGGATTCAGAAAAATTGGAATACTCTATTTTTTACATTTTTATACATGTTGAAATTAATTATAAAGAATAAGCAACTTCTCATGAGAAATAGATTCTGTCTTTGTTTTTACAAGACAAAACAAAGTTAATTAATTTCATTATTTCAAAAACTGGACACTGGAGGGGACTGAAGGTTTTAGGGAGAGGAAAGATTTACAAACTTGTAAAATGTTGCAAAACCTTCTAACAATGAAAATACTAAAGGAGATTTTTGAAGTCTGAAATCAAAAAATAGTAGTCATGGTATCAAAAACGTCAGTAATGATGTTTTCTTCTATGAAGAGACTATGTCCAAAAGATATTACTGAAGAAATGACAAATGTAGAGCTTATTTTAGCTGACAAGATATAGATGGGATGAATACCATGTTTCCCTGAAAATAAGACCCAGTCATATATTTTTTGGTCTGCAAATTAAACACTAGGGCTTATTTTCTGGGAAATACAATTTCAGGGTGATCAGCCCTGCTGAGCATCCTTCCCCCCCAGCACGCACACAAGAGGCGGCAAGCGTGCAGGGACTGACGGTATCCAGCAGCAGCTGAAGCCCGCCAATCCCCTGGTTGGCACATTCTGGGGCTGCTCAGCCCACACGGCGCAGGTGAGTTGATTCCCTGTCCAAACAGCAGACAGAGGCAGAGATGCGGGGGGGGAGGGGCGGGCAGGTGATCCGGCCGCACCTCATGGGCCACAGGAAAGCTGAGTCTGTGGGCTAGAGGCCGCGGGAGGCTCATCGCGCGGCAGCACCTGCAGCAGATGGAGGCAGAGGCGCAGGGCGGAAGGCAGGCGATCCCGATGCACTGCTCGGGCCGCAGGCAAACCGAGAGACGCCAAGACAAGCCTCCCCCCTGCCTCTGCCTGCTGCTTGGACAGGTAATCAACTCACCCGTGCTGTGTGGGCTGCAGCTTCAGCCAGACACCATTGACCCACTCATGCAGGCCGCCTCCTGTGCTGGCCACGTCTACCCACCCCTTCACTAGGGCTTATTTTTGGGTAGGGCTTATGTTAGGCACACACTTAAAAAAATCAGGCTAGGGCTTATTTTCGGGGCAGGTCTTATTTTTGGGGGGAAACGGTAATAGGTTTACAACTGACAGGCCAAGAGAATGTCTTAGAAAAGGATGTTTCACATCTACAAAAGAAGGCTTTAAAATTTAAAAGGGAAATGCAAATGTCAAATCAATAGAGTGACTGGGATAATTTTTTCCCTACTTGATTTATAGAAGTGGCTTGTTAAAGTCTTGAAGAACTCTGGAATGAGACAGGAAGAAATGAAGAGAAATCAAATCCTATGACAATATTTGAATGAACTAAAGAATAAACTCTAAAAGGAAGTAATATAAAGTGGGTTTATTTGATCAAGGTTAAAACAAGATACATTGTTATCTCTGGCAACTTTTAGACTTTTGCTGACACCAGGACTGAAAAGATAATGTTTTGTAGAAGTTTATAAATAAGAGTTGAGATACTGGATGAAGAGTTAAATGTTTGTAACCTTTGAGGCAATGAAGACTGATTAAATCTGTTTATACTTGTGCTGAAGGTTGGAAGTAAATTTTTTATATGTTTCTTTTCTCTTTCCTAATATTCTTTTCTTTTTTTCTTGCATTTTTTACTTCTTTATAATTTATTTTCTTTCTTTTAGTTTGTATTAGATTTTATTACTACAATCAAAATTCTTAATAAAAGAATACATATATATGGAATGACTACATGAAAATTGCTTCTTCTTGCTGTATCTTGCAAATATAGTTCCACATTGTTTAGGAAAGTGACCCTTAAATGCTGTTTGATTCAGATTCTGCACTTTGTTACTAATAAACAAAACAAAAATAAAGTATTAACTGTGAAGTTATCAAATTCTCTACAAGCTATTGCTTCATTTTGATATCCTTAATTACTGCCAAGAAATCAGATACTTCCAACTTAAATTTCAAGTTGTCAGACATGCTTACTATTTAAAATCATTGATAGAGAATCATGACCTAGAATTCCTGCTTTTTCTAAAGAAACTGAAGCTGCAGATTAGCACGCAGGATGCTAGCTGAAAAGATGACTTCCTGTCGGTCCTTCTGCCGAAAAACTAAGGAGCTTCAGAATAGGACTGGAGCATGAGTCCTCAAATTGTGATGACACATATACCTCAGAGATCACAAACAATTTAAGAATGGAGACTATTTTTTTTTTAAAATGACTTAATTATTATAAATATTATATAACAAAAGTAAAAATATATTTTAAAATAATTGCCTTAGATTATGATTATATAAGAAAAAATATAATTTGTTACTATAACACAAATTAATCATGTGGTAAAGCTATTATTAGATGTTGGTATTGACAATTATGTTTGATTGGTTCAAAATCAGTTCTTCTGGGTTAAAAAAATACTTTTAGACTAAAGTAAAGGTAAAAGGTAAAGTGTCATTTGAGTTTGATATCATAAACAGAGGTGGTATTCAGCTGGTTCTAACCAGTTCTTGAGGACCGGTAGCGGAAATTTTGCCTGGTTCGGAGAACCGGTAAATAACTCTGGCTGGCTGGCCACGCCCACCCCACCCCTTCCAGGAGTCCCCACGCGCACCGTTTTGGCTCCCAGGTAAGTGCAGGGAGGCTTGCTAGGCCCAAAACAGGGTGTGGGGGGGGCATGCCCCGTTTTGGCTCCCAGGGGGCTACAGGGAGGCTTGCTAGGCCCAAAATGGGGCATGGGGGTGCGGTGCCCCCCCCCCATTTTGGCTCCCAGGGGGCTGCAGGGAGGCCTCCTAGGTCCAAAATGGTTTTTGCTTTCAGGGGGGTGGAGGAGGCCGAGTGCTCCTGTCACACCCCTTGGCCATGCCCACCCAGCCGGTCATTAAGGCAGAGAACCGGGGGCTGCCTGCTCTCCCTCCCACCGGCCGGGCTGGCCTGGAAGCGGCATGTAAGGGCTTCGTTCAGTTGAAGATTTGTTCCTGCCCTCAAACAGTAAGGCCGGCACATGCAAAGTGCAAAGGTTCTCCAGCAGCTGTACTTGCAATTGGCTTGCAGCACATGAGTTCCACGTCCTTCCTCCTCCTGCTCCTTCTGCTATGCCTGCTTCTGCCTCCTTCTCCTCTTCCTGGTCCTGCTTCCTCTTCCTCCTGCTACCTCTTCTTCCTTCCTCTGCTCCTTCCCTACTTTCCTCCTCTCCCTCTCCCAGCATCACAACTGGGCTCGTGTTTTCGCGCACCTCTCCAAGTTTGCAAAACAAACACGCAGCAGCCCAACTTGCAACCAGGTGCTTCCCCAAAGCCTTGTTGGAGGGAGACCCCTCCAAGGTATGTGTGTGTGTGGAAATGTCACCTTAAGCGCTGGGTCTCCAAGGGAATCCCTCTCTCGTTTGCACCTTTTCCAAGACTGCTTGGCTCACTTCAATTGGAGTTTTTTGCTTTTGTTTTAATGCTCGAGGATGCCTCATGTGTTTTGGCAACGTCCTACTTGCTTTTCGTGGTTTGGTTTGGTTTGGTTTGGTTTGGTTTGGTTTGGTTTGGTTTGGTTTGGTTTGGTTTGTGTGGGGTGTGTGTGTGTGTGTGTGTGTGTGTGTGTGTGTGTGTGTGTGTGTGCGTGCTTAAAGGGCTTTCACTGTTTGGAGCTTTGCAAGCTGAGTGACTGCATGCTTCGGATTTCTTTGCAAAGAGGTATTGTGCTATGCCGATTTGGTTTGATCTCTTGGTTTTTTTAATGGCTTTCTCAGCACTTCCTCCTGCTATCTCTTCTTCCTCCTCCTCTTTTTCCTCACTTTCCTCCTCTCCCCCTCCTGGCATCCCAACAAGGCTCATGCTCTTTTCTTTCTCGTGCAGCTCTCCAAGCCTGCTCCAACAAGGCTTGGAATGGGGGAGGGGAGAAACTACCTTTCCCCTCTTAAGCACTGTGTCTCCGAGGGAATCATTGATTCTCATTTGCACCTTTTCCAAGACTGCTGGCCGAGTTGGTTTGGTCTCTCTCTTTCTTTCTCTCTCTCTGTCTGTCTCTCCCTCTCCCCCCCCCTTCTCTCTTTTGAATGGTTTTCTCAGCACTTCCTCAACGTGCTGGATCTTCAGTTTGTTTTGCTAGAAGGGTGAGTTAGAAGGGGCGTTGGTCTTACTTGAGATGCCCTTTCTCATGGAGGTCGACAGGAGAATACAGGATGGGTCACTCTAGTCTTCTAGCTCTATAGACCGAGTTGAAATTGTGAGGACATGCCTCCCTGGTGACGTTCCCCAGTTGAAAACAAAGACGAAGCGAATCCTGTAGTCCGTTCTCCAGTCCAAACATGTCTCCTCCCGGACTGAGGACCAGACAGTCCACCGGGTGGGACTGGATTCTCCCGTCGACCTCCATGAGAAAGGGTGTCTCAGGTAAGACCAACACCCCTTCTCCATTGGGTCGACGGGAGAATCCAGGATGGGACATACCAAAGCTTGGCAGTCCTATAGGCGGGTACTGCTCTGGTCTGAAGTCCCCGTCTCCTCATGCACTCTCTGCAGAACACGCCTGCCGAAGGCCACCTCAGCCGAAGCGAACATGTCCAATCTATAGTGCCGGATGAACGGTGACGGAGACATCCACGTTGCCGCCCGACAAATCTCTTCCACCGATGTCTGTGTTGCCCAGGCTGCCGTCGTGGCCGCACTCCTAGTGGAATGTGCTGTAATCTGCTTAGGCACTGGGAGGGCCTGAAGCTCATATGCCCTGGCAATACAAGTCCTAAGCCAACATCCCATCGTGGAAGGCGACACCTTGTGTCCTAAAGTTGACGGCTGAAAAGAAACAAAAAGGGACTCTGTCCTTCTGATAGTAGCAGTTCTGGCAATGTAAATGCGGAGGGCACGTCTGACATCCAGCATATGCCATTTCTTTTCCAAGTTGTGTCGAGGATTGGGACAGAAGTCAGGCAAGATCAACTCCTGTGCTCTGTGAACAAGGAGTTGACTTAGGGAGAAATGCCGGATCTAGCCGCAGGACCACCCTGTTCTGATGAAACACACATAGGTCCTTTCTAACTGATAAAGCCGCCAACTCCGAAATTCGCCTTGCAGACGTAACTGCCACCAGGAAGGCCACCTTATACGAAAAAAGATGTAAACTAGCCTCCCGTAAAGGTTCAAAGGGAGCTTTGGTAAGAGCCTGTAACATCTTGGTTAAGTCCCAGGTGGGGAAGCGATGCACCACTGGTGGTCACAAATTGGAAGCACCCCTGAGGAAAGCTCGCACTCTGGGATGGTGAGCGAGGGAGCCATAGTCCCCTAATTTTAAGACAGAAGCCAGGGCTGCTACCTGTCGCCTCAAGGTGTTAGGGGATAGTCCCCTATCCAACCCATCCTGTAAAAATTCCAATATATCTGCCACCGAAGCGGAGGCAGGGTCTATGTGGCTCTTGGCACATCAGCTGCAGAAAATTCTCCAAGTAGCATCATAAATACGAGTCGTGGAAGGTCGCCTGGCCACCTGAATAGTCCAAATAACCTTGCTTCTCCCTTGTCAGAAGTCCCTGCTCAACCTCCAAACGGTCAACCTGAGCCACTGAGGATCCGGGTGTGTGATGGGGCCCTGGCTGAGGGAGAACCTGTCTGGGGGAATCCTCCACGGTCTAGTGATCGACAAGTCGACCAGGTCGGCGAACCACGGTCTTCTGGGCCAGTAGGGAGCTACCAACACCCCCGCCCTCTCCAACAGCACCTTTCGTATCACACCTGGAATAAGAGGAAGGGGGGAGGCATACAGTAGACCCTGTGGCTACGGGCAGTGTAGAGCATCCACCCCTTCCACCTCCGGTGCCGGGAACCTGGCAAAGAACTATGGAAGGTGAGTTGTTCGAAGGAGAGACGAAGAGATCCAGAATCAGGGAATCTAATCGTTCCGACAACTCTGCGAACAGACTGGGATGTAGGCGCCACTCCGACTGGTCGACAGTGGCCCTGCTCAACCAGTCTGCCTGCACATTGGCTACTCCCGCAATGTACTCCACTTTTATTGACAGAAGGTGTTTCTCTGCCCACCTGCATAATGCCTCAGCTTCCTTCATGAGGAACCTTGACCAAGTCCCCCCCTGTTGGTTGACATGGGCTTTGGTTGCCACACTGTCCGTGAGGAGAAGGATATGGTGCCCCGACACCCCTTGCTGGAATTCTCTGAGAGTCAAACGGGCCGCTCTGAGCTCCAGCCAATTTATGTTGTGCTGGAGCTCCTCCTGTGACCACCGCCCCTGGGCCACCTGGGACCCGAAGTGGGCCTCCCAGCCAAAGAGGCTGGCATCTGACGTAATCGTCAGTCTGTCCGGTTCCCTGTACAAACATCCTCGTGTTATGGCTCGGGAACCCCACCAATGGAATGACCGAAGCACCCTCGGTGGAACACGGACCCTGGACGGTGAGGTGCTGCTGCCCGCCATCTGGAAGGGAAGCAAAAACCACTGGAGTGGTCTGGCATGGAACCTAGCCCAAGGCACTATGGTAATACAAGAAATCATTTTTCCCAGGAGTTGAGACAGCAGCACCAATGGTACTACTCTTTGCGTCCTAATCTGGCCTGTCAAGGCCTTGATGCTGTCATTCCTGAGTTCCTGAGACAAAAAGACCTGTCCTGACACCGTATCTATGAGCGCCCCCAGGTGCAAGAGCCTTGTCGTGGGTGTCAAATGACATTTGTCCAGGTTGATCGAGAACCCATGATTACGAAGAATCCGGATTGTTGTGACCACATCCTGCTCCGCCTGAAGGCGGGAAACATCTTGGATTAACAAGTCATCTAAGTAGCATTGAATGCGTATGGGATAGGCTCTGAGGTGAGCTGCCAGAGCAGCCATGATCTTAGTGAATACCCATGGAGCCGAAGATAGGCCGAACGGGAGGGCTGCATATTGAAAATGGCACCCGGCATAACAAAACCTCAGGAATTGTCTGTGGCCTGGACTAATAGGTACATGGAGGTAAGCCTCCGTCAAGTCCACGGAAGCCAAAAAATCTCCCTCCCTGATACCTTCCAAAATGGAGTGAAGGGAGTGCATTTTGAACCTCCTGTAGACCAGATGCCTATTGAGTCCCTAATCCCCCCCCCGAAGACTTAGGAATAACAAATAAAATAGAGTAAAAGCCCTGCCCCCCCCCGGCCTTCAGGTACTGGTTGTATGGCATGAATGTCCAACAAATGCTGGATCGCCGCTGCCATGAGATTCTGTCTTACCGGATCCTTGGAAACAGGACAGCACAGGAAATGGCTCGGAGGGGAGGAGAGGAATTCCAGGGAGAGTCCTGATCGTATCATCTCCCTGACCCAGGCGTCCGTTGTGATCTCGTCCCAGTGATCTGCGAAGCGGCTGAGATGACCCCCTATGGGGACCTGGGTCCTCACGTCACTTGAGGCGTCTAAACCCCGTTGCTGTTGCCCCGAAAGGGCCACCTGCCCTGGGCCTGTTGACGGCCTCTGCCACCGGAGCCCGAAGTCTGGGACTGGTAGGTGGGTCTGGGAAAGAAGGGTCCCAGTTAACGGGGAAAGCTTGCCCCAGCTTCCCCCTGCCGGAAGGAGGGCCGTTTGAAGTAGGGTGAGGGGCGGAAATCCGACCTCCTGCCCTGAGATGGAAGCACCTTCCTCTTGTCCCTGGTCTCCACCAAAAGTGGATCCAGAGCCTCTCCAAACAGCTTCTCTCCACCGAATGGAGCGGAAGCAAGCTTCTATTTATTCTTAGAATCCATATACCAATGGCGTAAGCACAACATACGACGGGCAGTCACCAATGAAGCTATGGCTCTGGCTGAAAACTTGGCCGCATTCAATGAAGCATCTGCTGTATATTCTGCTGCTGCAAGAATTTTGCAAATGTCCTGATGGGCGCGTACATCCTCAGGTGGGATCCGTGCCTGCAGCTGCCTTAGCCATCTCACCGATGTTCTGGTGAAAAATGAAGCTGCAGTGGAGGCTCGAATTGGCTAGGAGTCTGCCTGATGTGCTTTACAGAGAGCCATCTCCTCCTTTCGCTCCTCTGCCTTCAAAGCATCCTCAGCGTCCGGTGGTAGGACTGAGGAGGAACTCAAGGCCACCACTGGTGTATGGACCTTGGGAACCTGGACCAGGTCAAGCAGCTCTGCGTCTACAACATAAAGCATGTTCTCTGACCCACTGGGCCAGGAATATACCCCCAGTGTGGCCCACAGTCTCCTGATCACATATAGGAACATTCTAGGGACGGGAATAGCCTCTGTCTCAATTGTTTGTTCCGTAAAGAGGAAATCATCCTGCTCAACCGGCTCTCTGCTGGGGTCTTGAACCATAGTCTCTTTTCCCAGGCGAGCCGTGCTACGAGCCTTGGAAAGCAAAGGCTTGAATAAGGCAGGATTAAATAACCCTCTAAAGGTAGGAAAGGGGGTGGGTTCTCCTTCATAATCTGAAAATTCCCCCTCACCCCGAATCTCCCAAAATGGAAGACTGACTACGGGCGAAAGGTTCTGGAGAATAAGGCCCTTGGTAATCCTCAGCTTCCCTCTCTGGATGCCCAGGATCAGTATGGCTAACCCTCTCAACTGCCTGGATGAAACGAGATTGTTGACTCTGCTGCAGACTTTCAGCAATCCCTTGGCTGATCGCCTGAGAAATCCACTGCCTCATAAAAGGAGGCATATCTGTTTCTTGCAGATCTTCATGTCTAAGGCCCGCTGCTGTGGTAGTAAACATGGCCTCAGGACTGGGCCTTGGCCTTGTAAAGGACTGACCACCCTGCTCCACTGATACTAAAGTCTGAGACAGGGAAGGGGCCTCAATTCCCACAGGATTTACAATATCGAGCTCTGCTGGGCCCTCAGGGGACCAGGCCCTGGCCAGTGGCCTCTGCTGGTCTGGTTGTTGTTCCAGCTGCATGGCCCTGTTCGCAGAATGGTGGGAAGGTGCCTTGTCAGCTATCTTAGGATCAGGCCATCTTTCACGCTCCGATCCCCTTTGAGCTCTGTAAAATTCTTTATCTAAGGCCTTATGCCTTTGTTTGGCTGCCTTCTCCTCCGTCCTGGAGGATTGCTTGTGGGCCTGAACTTTAGCTGAAATCTTGGCTGCTGCTTCCAATCCAGCCCTTCTGGGCTCTACTGAGGCCCTCTTGCTTAAGGTCTGATGTGAAAGGGTTGTCTCTTGAGGTAGGCCCAAACTCTCACCGGCGTCCTCCATTTTGTTTGCACAAATGCCCTAAGGCAATCTGAAATATAAAGCAGACACGCTCGAAAGCACTGCTGTTGGCTCAGCGTTGTAAAATGAGACCGCCCTTCCTAGAGGCAGGGTCTCAAGCCCCCCTCAAATACTGGGAATGGGCCTCAAAGTCCTGAAGCTTAGGCTAGCAGGACCAAGGGCAAGCTGGGACCACCCAGACCTGCCCATGAACGCTATCCAGTGGCAGACTTAAGCGGCTCGCAGCTGCCGCGGCAAAAGGAGCTCAAGGAGTGTGGACAACCAAGTGACCAGTGACTCTGCTCCTGGACCTCTGTAATCCACGTGCCCAAGCACCGATCCGTGGAGATTGCAGGCAGGCTTAAGCGCACACGCTGCTGCCGCTGCCTCACATAGTCAGGTCCCACTGTCCCGATCTGCATCCACGGATAATTAGGGCTCAATCGTTGGTGGTATATGGCCAGCTGTAGGGCACCGCCACGCGGCTGTTCAAAATGGCCACCGAGCCTCTAGATACTCTCCGCCCCGATCCGCTACAGCGGAAAGCCCAGGGCTTTGCTCGGTGGTGGCATAGGGCTCACTGGGGCGAAGTGCAAAAGCGCGACAACATTAGCCCCTTAGTAAGGGAGTGTGGCTGCTGAAGCCGCCAGGGACTCCCAGCCCCCACTCCGCTACCGCGGACTGGTCAGGGTGTGCCATTGGTGACAAAGGGCACACAATATGGCGTCTTGCCAAAACGCGGCTCCAGTGTTCTCACTGTCAGGAAGTTTCTCCTTAGTTTTAGGTTGCTTCTCTTAAGTCCCATCCGGAAAGCCTGTGCTTTCCCAGGGCCCCGAGGGCCGCCCCCCACCCTAAGCTTCTCTGTAGTTTTAGGTTGCTTCTCTTTTTGTTCAGTTTCCATCCATTGCTTCTTGTTTTGCTTTCTGCTGCTTTGGAAAATACATTGCCCCACCTTCTTTGTGGCAGTCCTCAAAAGCCTGTTTTGTGACCTGTCTATCACACTCTTGGGCAAAGCATGTGAGCCATTTCCTCCTTTCAGTGGTCCATGAAAGTACATCTATAGTATGTAGATGCAGATAATAAAGTCAAAAAAATGTGAACAACATTTTTACAGAACTATAGATACGTTGAGGCCGGGCGTGACAAGGAGTGGCTGGGAGGGGAGGGGCCGTGCAAGGCACCCCTTGGCGTGAGTGATGTTGCATTGGCCACGCCCACCCAGTCACATGACCACCAAGCCATACCCACCACGCCACACCCACCAAGCCATGCTCACAGAACTGGTAGTAGAAAATTTTGAATCCCACCACTGATTAAACCATCCATGCAATTTACGATGCAAAAGAATATGGTACAGAAGTGGGTTGCCACTGCCTTCTTTCACAGTGTTTTCTTTTTTTACTTTCCTGACTAGTCTCCAACCCTGGAATTCCTCTGCTGTCTTCCTATTCACATACAAACCAGGTAATCTTATCAGTAGAAGCCAAAGATCTATCTGATATTCAAGAGGTGAGACACTATAATTGACAAGGAATTAGAAATTGGATTGAAAAATTATTCAATTAAAAGTGTAGACATCAAGTTCAGTAACACAAGATAAGCTGATAGTACCTTATGGCAGGTCTAAGCAGACCATGTAAGTGTGATTTGGGTCTCAAACTGATGTGGGATAAATGTATTAATCTATCAGCATAGAGTAGACATCATCAAGGTGGAAAATTCTGCTTCTAAATCAACTTGTCAATCCCACAACAACTGACAATAGTCCAATTAAACTATACAGAGGAAATTTGTGAACTTCTACCACAATGGTGGCCACCAAAAACTGATCAAGATGCAAGCCATTGCATTCTCTTATTTCTTTATTTGTGTGAGAGAGGAAGTATAAGGAGAGAGCCTATATTTGGCTCTCTTGTTGTTACAAATATTATAAATATCAAGAGATATCCTTGACCATTAAATACTATAATTAAAAGCCGTGAAGATTGAGCTTGCTGTCTCTACTGCTTATTTTGATAAATGAGTTAATTTCTCCTTTAAACAAGAGAGCATGTATAAGATGCCATTTGAGAAAGTGAGAAAACGTATCACATACCACAAGCAGTGTCTTATCGTGCTACAAAACTCAGAGCTTGATTGCAAACATACCACTGTATTTCTCAAATGATAAAAAACAAAAAACTTTTGAAAATCACAGCTACCTTCTGCTAGTTATACAGATTTTCATAAATGAGAAAGATATTTGCATTCCTTCGAAAATGCCTAGTAAAATGACTACAGTGATATCCATGCTGGGAAGTCAAAATCAGCAAGATTGCAGACCAGTTACGAAGCAACTCCACCCTTTTGTATGTACATTGACAGTGAAACAGGGCAAGAGTTCCAGCAGGATGGTTTGTCTGCCACCTGATTTTACCCCCATATTAATGAAATGCAAGGCAACCACAATATCTTAACCATCAACAAAGTTGGAGAGATCTTGATTAGCTAAGTCAATAATCTTCAACTTCATTCCAATGTTTAATAAGATTTGATAGTTGGACAAACGTATTTGTCAGTAAGCAACATATAATAGAAGGGATCTGTTCTTGTCAGTAAAAACAAAATGAGACCTTATAAATTACCGTATTTTTCAGACTATAAGACGCACCGGAGTATAAGATGCACCTTAATTTTTGGGGAGGAAAATAAAAAAAAAAAATCTGCCTACCAGCATCCATCTGGCTGGCATCCTTAGCAAACAGCCTGGAACAGGTATATTAGCCTTGCAAAGCTTCGTTTGAGAGGCTGTTTTCAGCCTTGCAAAGCTCCATTTGAGAGGCTGCTTTTTCAGCCTTGCAAAGCTCCGTTTGAGAGGCTGTTTTCAGCCTCTGAAAGCTCCATTTGAGACGCTGGGCGGGGCTACATTTGGTGTATAAGACGCACCCAGATTTTCACCCTCTTTTAGGGGGGGGAAAGGTGCGTCTTATACTCCGAAAAATACGGTAAGACAGTATTACATCTGTGTTAATTTTTTTAGTGTTGGAAGCTTGAGTAAAAGCTCCGCTTAATTTTTTAATGAATCTGGAAAAGAAAAGCTACAAAGGAAAAATGCATAAATAAATATAGCAATAGCAATAGCACTTAGATTTATATACCGTTTCATAGTGCTTTACAGCCCTCTCTAAACAGTTTACAGAGTTAGCATATTGCCCCCAACAATCTGGGTCCTCATTTTACCCACCTCAGAAGGATGGAAGGTTGAGTCAACCTTGAGCCGGTGAGGGTTGAACCCCTGGCAGTCAGCAGAATTAGCCTGTGATACTGTATTCTAACTACTGCACCACCACAGCTCTGATTATTAAGCAGAGATAATTTAATTTATAAGTCTAGGGCACCTGCCATGTTAGTCAAGTTCTCTGCAAAAGCCCTTGCATGTCTGGTAATGCAGAGGAGGAGTCTGACCTCCAGGTTGATACTCAATGAAGTCTAAAAAATACAAGAAATTAATAATCAAAAATATATGCCTATATTTCATTAATAAACTTATATGCTAACATTGCTTTACATTAATTCCTTGATCTAGCCCTGCCCCATTTTGTAAATTGTCATATTTCCATTTCCGCTTTTTTATTATGGTATTCTGATATCTCTCAAGAATTCCAGATGTACCATCAAGCTAAAAGGTTCCATTTCACTAAACTAACACAGACAAATAAAGATAGTATTCCTAAACTCAGGCTGTTACAATGTAGTATTTCAGATATTATAGGATATCATGGGAAAAAAGGGATGTCTAAGCTAATAAAGTATCTACCCATGGAAAGAAAGAAGTTTCTAAATAGATGCTATTATTTCAATATTGATGAAAAATATATAATGAATGTAAAGGTTCCTCATAAAGGACTAATATCAAAATTACCTAACTTAGCAATTTAGACAACTGTTTCTTCAGGAGATAAATTTTACTTAGTAATTTTCTTTGGAAAATGTCACTTTGATACTCTTAACTTTTTAATTATTGTCTCACCTTCTGTTTTCTATAGGTTTCCTTCCATACTAGAAGAGATAGTACTAAAAACATTACTTATGTGTATTTACCTCTGCCAGCCAGTGGTCCTCACCCCCTAGGAACCACTTACAACCCTCGCTGAACTGCCTATGTACCATTGAGGCCCCCTCCCCCGAGTCACTGAGCCCCCATTGAGCCACCCATGATCCCTGCACACTCCCTCTCATCTGAGGACTCCCATCTCTTCTCACTTAATGGGCACTCCCCCACACTTGAGAACTGCCCCTCTTCCTGCTTAATGACCCATGCATCCTAGGGTTACAATAGCAATCAGATCTACCAGGATTGCCATCACTATATTATGCAGTCATATGACATTGCACTTTACAACTGCAGTTTAATAACAGCAATCTCGGTCTCAAATGCTTTCATAACCCGAGGATTACTTGTACTGGAGTTCTTGGGTTATCACCACTCATTCAGTGACCAAACTTGCAATTGTGCTGAGTAAGGGGGACTTAACTAATTCTCAGAATTCTGATCACAGAATCCCTGCAGTCACATGATTATGAAATCGCAGTGAGCCACAGTCACATGATCACAATTTCGAATGTTCCTTGCAAGCTTGCCATAAGCAAGTCAATGGAGAAGCTGGCAGGAAGTCTGAAGTCAGGGTCACATAAGATCCTTGCTTAATGATGCATGTAGTCACGTGACATAAAAACCTATGACCATTTCAATGCCAATTCTACTCCTAACTATCATTGTAACCAAAGGACTACCTGTATTTGCTTTTCTTCCGTGAATCTCTTGGTTTGCTCAAAGTGAAACTAAAGGGAGATGTACAATGTTCTCTATGAGATGTTTCACAAGCATAGTTGCCTGGCACAGACTTTTTGCTGAAAATGGATAAAAAATGAATTGGTGATTTTCGAATTTGTTGATTAAAAAGACTTGTTTATGGGAAGAAGGGAAACATGATAGATTATTTGGGTGGAGCAGTTATGTTTTGTATGATAAAAACCATCAGAAGTCATTTTTAGCTATATTTTTCTTATCTTTCACTTTTTATTTTATTCTTTCATATTTCTTTCTTTTTTCTTTTCCTTTTATATTTCCATAGTTTTAATGTCATGAATACAAAAAAGACAAAGCCAGGACAGAAGAAACAACACATGATATATAATGGGAAAGAACAATCATGATTGGGAATACAAGTAATGGATAGATAACACTTAAAGAGATAGCAACCCTATGTTGTAGACATTTTCCTTCAAACTGAAGACGCTCCCCTCCATCAACACCCACACAATTTCTTCTATGGAGGATTTAAGAGGAGAAATAGATAAGTGATTTCTCCTTCAGCACCAGATTTGATTTTAAAATTACTAATCAAAATGCACCAGGATAGCCTACAAAGTAAGATACATACCTTATACAAGCAGATAAGCCACCACAGGTCATCAAAATATGTGATGAAACAAAAGAAAATTATAAAACCTGCAGTGTATAACACAACCTAAATTAAATAGTTGTAATTGAATTCTAATTCCATAAACGGGACATACATTCAGGGAAGTTTTACAATTAGAATATATAAAATTCAAGAAGCATCTCTCCAGCAAGATCTTAAAAATCAAGTAGGTGTTCCCTATCACAATGAAGTCCTGAGTTGTTGAGGGCTTTAAAGGTCAAAGTCAGTATGGTATACTGAAATGGGCCCAGAAGTAAACTGGCAAGCACTGCACCTCCCTCATGAGCAGTGTAATATGATTCCCTCTGGCTACAGCTGTTAACCTAGCTGCTGCATTTTGCAATATCTGAGCAAGAATAAACGAGTCTTTTTTTCTGCCAATCCTAGCCTGATTTTTTGGTATATTTCACAATAGTAATCTACACATTAAATCTATTTTAAAAACTGCACCAGTTTTCCTATTGTATGTATAGTGGGATGGAGAGATAAATAGTATTTCAAAAGGAAAAGCATGTATAACAATGTGTCTTAAAATGATGCATTGAAACAAATATATGATTTTTTTTTCTGATATCAACAAACTGATATGGAAAGAGGACCAAAATATTTGCAATAAGAAAAGAAAACTGATATAATTATCCATCCCTAAATCAGGGCAATAGGAAACTTGTGACTTTGCATAAATAGTGGTACTGAGCCTAGGTAATGTGTAGAAATTAATACTATTTTCATTTATCATACAGTGTAGGCAACAGAAAAATTGCAGCATATTGACACTCTAAATAGCCAATATCTGTATCCAGAGTACTGCTTATCTTTTACTATGGAATATACTAAGACCCAGATATTTAATTGGTTGAATGTGAAAACACAATTATAGAATTATTATAAGGTATATACTGAGCACTAATCCCTGTAGTCTAAATGAATATGAGAGCCAGTCTGGCATAGCGGTTAAGGTAGCAGGCTGGAAACCAGGAGACCATGATTCTAGACTCGCCTTAGTCATTGAGCCAACTGAGTGACCCTGAGCCAGTCACTTTTGTTCAGCCTTAGGAAGGAAGCAATGGAAGCCACTTTTAAAACCTTGCCAAAAAACTGCAGACCAGTGACTGACATTTTTCTACCATTTAACATATTATACAAACACACACACACACACACACACACATGCTCATTCCTCATTCAGATGAATTTTATACTACCCTCCATCACAATACTGTACAGTACAGATCCAAGTCATTATAAATCTGACCAAAGAAAAATACAGATTTTTCTCTGGTGACATTTTATCTTGGCCTGAGTATATATATGCAATGTATATACACTTGCTACTTTACAATTTGCTGGTATTCCAGATTTTTGAGAAAACCTATTGATAAAACTCACAAGTTTTATAAACTATTTTAATTACATAGTTTGCATTTTACTTTAATGGATGTTTTTAAACTTTTTGAGATTATTTCTTGTGATCTGGAAACCTACATCTAAGATCTTTCAAGTTTATATGTAACCACAATTTTTACATTTGAATTGTCCTTTATACAATACCCTGTTTCCCCCAAAATAAGACATCCCCTGATAATAAGCCCAATCGGGCTTTTGAGTGCATGGCAATAAGGCCAAGGGCTTATTTCAGGGTTCAAAAAAATATAAGACAGGGTCTTATTTTCGGGGAAACACGGTACCTATGATAAAACTTAAACTCATAAACTCTTTAAGTCTACAATTAAACTTAATCAAATGTACTAGCCATCTTCATTTTTTTAAACTTGGCCAAAAATTTCACCAACTAAAATTCTACATAGAATACACATTTTAAACATTTAGTTACTATTATAAATATATAATTGATTTTCTATCCAAAACAATTAAGTCCAACTGTTCATTCTGTAAAATTGTATCTGTTGTAGGGCTTTCCACACGAGCCTTAGGCTACTTGATTCCTGCATGTAAACCATCTAGAAATGAAATCAACTTAAACAATACCTTTCCAGATTTCAATCCTTCTTTCATTTTGGCTGTAGTGAGAGTCTGGTATTATCTGGAACATGGCTTATTTTGGTCCCTAACAGGTGACTTTTCTAGTTCCTTACTCTTCCGATCATGACTGGAATCTATGCACTAATCACTTTCCTTTCCATAGATACATCTTTGAGGATGCATGTTTTCACTTTTATATATATAACCCTTTTTTAATATATATATGTGTGTGTGTATATATATATACATTTGACAGCCTCCTGCATGGTGTCAATATAATAGTAAAGAAAATACCAGAGTTTTACCGTTATTCCAATCACCTGAACTAAAAATAAATAAATTAGCAGAACTTTGTCTGGTTTTAAGAAGAGAAAAGAAAGATGTTCCTTTGGACCTTTCCAGCAATGAATTTGGGTTTTAAAAAAAGGGGGGGGGAAAGTCCAGCTTTTCAGCGAATCTTTTCAAAAGACCTGATCCAGCAGCCAAGGATAAAATAACCATGGAGAGCAGCAACTAGTATCTGTAGGGTGTGGCAGGGAAGACGCATTTTTGCAATGTTGCATAGTACCCAACCACAGTTAAAGAAGTTGTAGCTGGGCAGTAGCACCTATAGTGGAGTTAAGGCTGCCTTCCCAGTGGGCTGGGAGCATATATAGCATGTCATCATGGATCCACCCCTAGGAAATGGTTATTGGTCAGTACTAGAGCTAGGGCAACCTGCTCAAACAAATCAGCCCATAATCTGTTTTGAATAGTCAAAGCCTAAAAGATACGTAAGAAATTTGTGTCAGTTTCCACAAAATGCCCAACTTTAATAATGCTCATTTTAAATCATATTGATAAATACAATAATATGTAAGAAAGTAAAAGAAGGAAAGAATCTTACTTCTAATTTATCACAAGAGTACAAAAATATTTTTTTAAAAACTTAAGTGATAAAACTATTTTGTACATTGTAATTGTCAGCCTCTCAAGATAAACAGACAGGAAACACAGCAAGATGAACTACTTCTACTTGGGTATGTTTAGCTTACTAGGTATGTTTAATTTAACAAAAAGACTGAGGGGAGACAGGATAGCAGTCTTCTAATACTTGAAAAGCTGCCACAGAGAAGAAAGTATCAATGTGTTCTCCATAGCCCCTGAGGGTAGAATAAGAAGCAATGGGTGGAAGCTCATCGGAGGAGATCCAACCTAAAAATGAGGAATTTCCTGACAGTGAGAACAATGGAACAGCTCCCAGAGTTCTGGATGCACCAGCACTGGAGATTTACATGAAAAGATTGGACAACAGTTTGCCTGGAATGGTATGAGGACTCCTGACAAGTGGTTTGGACTAGAAGACATCCAAGTTCCTTTCTAACCTTATGATTCTATGACACTGTATTGTAAGGATACATTAAGAGAATCTTGCAAGTTTGAAAGTACAAATCTCCCACCATCTGATAAATTCATTCTCACATTCCATTGTAGTAATAAGGAAAATGTATAATCACACACTTCATGCCAGGATTCAAAGAAACCTGTATAATGTATAGATCAGCTTTACAAGCAGAACAATTTCTTGCTCCATAAATGTCAAAAATAAATTGAAAACAAGGACATGGTAAAAGATGGATAACAAAAAGTATATCCAAAAAGAGAGCCAGCCTGGTCTAGTGGTTAAGGTACCAAGCTAGAAACATGGAGACTATGAGTTCTAGTCCTACCTTGAGCATGAAAGCTAGCTGGGTGACTTTGAGCCAGTCGCTGTTTCTCAGCCCAACCTACCTCACAGGATTGTTGTTTGGGGAAAATAGGAGGAAGGAGTATTAGACATATTCACCACCTTGAGTTATTTATAAAAATAATAAAGGTGAGATTAAAATAAATAAAATCTACCGTTTCCCCGAAAACAAGACCTATCCTAAAAATAAGCCCTAGCATGTTTTTATGCGTGCACCTAATATAAGCCCTACCCCCATAATAAACCCTATTTTAAAAGCCTGCGCAGCCAGCTGGCCACCCATTCTGTCTGGTTACTCGCCGTGCTGCAGCCACAAGGTGAGCCCGGGGGGGGTGGAGCTGCCCCACACCGGCTTACCTCTGGGCCAGCTCATCCACGCCCTGATACCTGCCTTGCGGTGGCAGCACCAACAGCCATGTGCAGCAGGAGCCCATGTGGCCACCAGCCCACTTCTACTTGCTCGCGGCCACAACGGAGCAGAAGGCTGAGTGGCATGCCTGAGCTGCTGCGAGGCGAGGCAGGTGTTGGGGCGTGGGCAGCCTGGCTGCGAGGGCCCTGAGGTAAGCCAATGCAGAGCGCGGCACTGGTGCACCGTGAGGCCTCCTGCCTCGCCACGAGCAAATAGAAGAAGTGGGCCTCCCGTACATGGGGGGGAAATAAGAAATCCCCCGAAAATAAGCCCTAGTGCTTATTTTGGGGCCCAAAAGAAAATAAGACCCCATCTTATTTTCGGGGAAACACGGGTATCACAAGAAAATTGATAAAGAACTAAATGATGATACAAAAATGGTACATTTCTGAGAGCACTGACCTCACATAACTTGAAATATTAAGTGAAAGTTTGAATCATGCTATACTTCATCAATAAGCAAATGGTTACTAAATATATAGGAATTATGCCTCATATGATTTAAAAGTATTTATTTCAAAAGTGCATTCACCTCACTTTGCCTAAAACCTGAGATACTCCATTTATCTGACTGTGAAACCACTAATGCAGAACTAGTATTTCACACTCCAAATCAACTGAGTTCATATGCTAACTGTAAAATGCACAATGGATTCTGGCAGATTTAAACATCAACAGCATGACCTCAAGTTGAGAAATGTGTGTGTGTGGGCATGCATTTATGTGCATGTGTATATATAAATTTAGTTATCCCAGATTTTCTTTTAAAAAGTATTAAAGGATATAACACAATTGTTTAAAATGCAAAAGAAACGAAGTTGAGATTAGGATAACCAATCTAATACTTCAAAGCAGCCTTCTCCAACTCAAGACACACTTCCATCTCCAGAATTCCATAATCGAAACTGTCATTGCTAGAGCCCAATTAGGAAAGGCTCCTTTCTGGAGTAAAAATTCCATAAACTACACTAAGCAGAGCTAAGGATTAATAGTCTAAAGTAGCGGTTCCCAACCTTTCTTGCTCCATAGAACAGCAGCGGCGATGGCAGCGTGCAAACATAGCTCCCACGCATGTGCAAACAAAGCTTGCCCACCGCTTTGCAGACTGATCCCCAACAAGCCACAGACTGGTACCGGGCCATGGGCCAAGAATTGGGGACCCCGCTCTAATGTATCAGAAAAGGATGCAAACTTCATGTATTGATACTGGTCCATGGCCCATTGGGAATCAGTCCGTGCAAGCGGTAAGCAAGCACATGAAGCTTCATTTGCATATGCACGGGAGCTAGGTCATGCTGTTGGTGTTTAAATCTGTCAAAATCCAGCCTGGGGGTTGGGACCCCTGGTCTAAAGCATCACTGCCTTTAGAGTAAAACGGTCTGATTCTATTAGATACCAAAATATTCAACACATGCAAACCTTTACATCAAAATATTACATGTGTAAGATTTAGTGGATGCATCTGTTTCACTAATCAATTAAAAAAAACACTGAATAAAACAGCACCATAGACTAATTGGACAACATATTTTATTTATCTTAAGACCTGTGAATACACAAACTGCAGTTGGCATTCTTCCATTTATCACAAATGAGAAATGATGATGCACATATTTACTTATCAAGTGTGCTGATTTCAAATGTATTACTTATATTTAATTTATTAATATTTCAATCAATTAGTCAGGAATGATATATTGGTATTTCTCACTGAAAATGTATTTAAATAGGCTGAAGCCCTACTATTAATACTTTCATTTTTTTCTTGAAATATTTTATGCTTATGAAAGAAACAACATAATGGGCAGGTATGTATAATATTGGATAACATACATAAGTATGTAAATGCTAAATAATTTCCTTCATTATTAACAGCAATTACTATGGATATAGATTTTAAAAATTCTAAATATTTTATTGAAAACAAATTTAGATTCAGATCCTTTGCTTCATCAAAGGTGCACTTTGATGAATTAAAATACTTGGTTACTTAAAAATAAAAACTGCAAGTTATGCCAGAAAATTTATTCATCATTAACAAATAAAGTGAGACAGGAGAAAAATATCTATTCTACCGCAAAAGAGCCAGAGCTGTTGGTGGAGAGAATTAAATATCCCCTTCCACCTAGATTACTTCCTGAAAATATCCTGTATACACATCCTGATCCAAATTAATTCCCTAAGGAAACATGAGGTTTGCCATGATATAGCTTTATCAAAACTGTTTTATTATTGTAACCAGTTAAATTAAAGAATGGACAATCTTTTTTATGACCAAGTGCCACATTTGATATTTTTCATCTCCAAATGCTATAAGGTGTGTGATAATCACTAAAGATTGTGCAGAAATCCCTCCTTGGGGTTCTTTTTCCTTAGATGGCACTAAAAATAGGAGTATTATTTTAATAACACACCTGTTTCATTGTACAGGTTTTTTGCAAACTCCCTTTTTTAATGGGCTGAACTGCATTGCTGTAACTGCAGCATCACAATCTTGGACTTCTCTGGATGCTGTACTGTATGTGACCCACTCGTATTTAATTCAAACATTTTTAAAAGCAGTGTGTGAACCAAAGCATTATGTCACAGTATGACTTGTTTGATTTTGGCTTCAGCATGAAAAATGAATTTATCCATTATGGCTTAGTTTCGGATGCAAATCAGATACAATATTAACAATTTTTTTAAAAAGAAAACCTGAGTTGTTGCAAATTGTAAATTCGGGCATTATCTGACCTAGGTTTCAATTCTACATATGATTCTCCAACAGGCAACCATAGCACTCTTGAAATCTACTGATTTGAAATACCAGCATTCCCAAAAATTACCATTCTGGCTGGGAAATTCCTTAACGAGTCACCTCATGACTAAAGATCTCTGGACTGAGAAAGGCTTATATATAGTATGGAGGGTCAGATACTGACTATATTCACAATCTGCATAAACTACTACACAGATTATAATTTAAGTCAATAGGGACTATTTCTGAATAGACAGGCTGTGTGGCATGCAACTGTTATTTCAAATGAAGAAATTACCATAAAAACCAATGTCACATTTCTCCATCATAATTGACAGAAAAAGGTACAATTTTACATTTTTTGTGGTCAGTTTTAACTTTCTCCCATCAATAAACTGGTTGAACACTTTCAGAATTGCAAACTGATATATTATACTATTAAGATGATGTAGGATATAAAGTTTTGAGAATGAAACTGTAATTCCTCAAGAGCTCTCATCTAATATTCACATGGAACAATTAGCAAAATATATAATATTCTACGATTTAAAGGTATCAAAGATTGTATGATTTCTATACAAAACATGCTTATTGTCAGCAGTGCTTTTAAAAAACTGAAATACAATCTAGATTTTAAATTAGGATTGGGTAGAATTTAATCTTTAATTCAAACCTGTGTAACTAGTAATTCACCAAGTCAACAGTTTACCTGAGGCTTCATAAACATGTTGTGCCTACTCCATGAAACTTCAAAAACAAAGAGGGGGCTGTCACACATTTTAGTGTATTGATTGTCTGGCTTGCAGTGTTACATATTCTTTTAATTTTTGGCAGGTCAGCCTCTTCAAACAAAAATAAGATTTCTCAGAAAATAAGGGAAGAATATTCAGTCGCATTTTTTTCAAAAATAACAATCTTTAATAGCAAGTACTAAGGCCATTTATTCTAATAAAATAGAATATCTAGAATTATGTTGGTAATCATTGCATTGGAGCTGCATTGCACTCTCAAAAGAAAGGAAGTAGCCGGTTTAAAGTTTTGTTGCACATCACTGCTTTGAAATAGAACTAGCCATACCACAGTATCTTTAAAAAGTTTTATCCTCAGTTTTCTGACAATAGGAAAAATAGAATTATATAAAGTTGTATTAGTAAAGAATTCATTGCCATACACATCATGATTTATACACTGAAAAGTTGATTTACCACAAAATCCCAATTATTTGTTAAGTATGAAATAGTGAGATCTAAAAACAAGTGGAACACAGGCCTCAACTTTGAAAAGTATTGCACCAAAAGAAAATTTATATTCTAGATGCAAAATCCTTAAACTGCACATATTTTTTCTTACTTACCATACATGAAATAGAATGTAAGAAAATAATGCATTCATTGCCGAATCATTTAAAAGCTTGTGACATGAATCAAAGACATAATTCCAGATACCTCTGCAAAATCCAATCTTAAAAAAGTACCCAAAATGTGTACAGAATTATGCCACTGCCACTTCTGTAAGATATAAACCTGTGGTAACATACCATGGAATACAGATAAAATATACTGGAAAGCAAGAAAAGACTTTTTTTTTTCTCCCTAGATGGAAGCCATAGGATAGGCCTAATCAAGGTATGGGTGGAGAAAAAAAATAGAAGGAAGCTGCTGAAAAGACATTAAGGATCTGACAATTCTGAACGTATAGAAACCAAAAAAATAAAATATTCTTAAATATAAAAAACACATGCTTCCTTTTGGGAGAGCTGATGTAAAAAGGACAGAGGATGGAAATCAATACTCACTGCTAACTTTCATGCTGCCAAAGGCTGAAGGCTGCTGCACCGGTTTGCAGCTTTCTGCAAAGGAGGTGGTTCTCGGGCGCCCTGACATGGTTGTTAGCTGTTAGCTTTTCCTCCCTATCGGATCGACTTTCTCCTCCTCTGGTTTATCTTCCTTTTCTCTGCTCCGTTTCGTCCTCTCAGCGAAGAGAAGAAAAGCAGAGTGTAAAGATCGGGGCCCCCCACCCTGAAAGGAGGGCGCCCCCCTTTTAGACTCTCCCAGCCCCTTTTCCGCTTCGCTTTATCGCAAGCAGGCCACCATCCTCTTCATCCCTATTAGCAGTAGCAGCGGCAGCGCCTGGGCTCGCGGCCGCCTCCGCCCAGCCCTACAATCCAGTCACTCCCCGCCCCTTTCTGATGCGAGGGGCAGGAAAGAGAAGCAGCACCGCTCGGCTTTCCGATGCTACGCCTTTCTTCCTCGCTCGCTCGCTCGCCTTCCTTCCTAGCTAGCGAGTCAGTCAGTCACGTGAGAAGGCGACGGCCAGGAGAGGTTCTTTTTTTTTTTTCTCCTCGGGGTGGGGGCGCTGGGGAGATACAGAGAAGGGACGGACTATTTCCCGGCGGAGGAATATGACGCGAGGGATGGCGCGTCCGCAGGCAAAAAGAATCTGACAGAGTGGCGGCCAAACCGCCGGGGCCGTATGAGGAGAGGCGGCGGGGGCAGGAAGGGCGCGGGGGAGGGGCGGCCTGAGGAGCGGGCTCCTTCCTTCCTGCCTACCTGCCTCGTCACTCCGTCTCTCGCTCGACAACGCGGGGGCCGAGTGCCGCCGGAGTTCTCCTCATAGCGCCCGTGGGGCGGGCAAATCGCGTCCGGAGGGGCGGCTCAGGCGGACGGCGCTGCAGTGCAGTTGGAGGACGGCGGGGTGGTCCATGGTGCTGCTGCGGCTGGTGCGGCTGCTGCTGCTGCTGAAAGCGGCAGATCTTCCCGACTCAGCCGGCTGCAGCGTTGCTGGCGCTGGGTCTCGCTTGGCCCCGCCTCCGCCACCCCTTCGCTCGGCTTCCTTTGTCCGCTACGCGCTCACGGGGCCGTTGCGGCTTCTTTTCTCTCGGTTGCTGTTGATACGGCCACAAGGTTCTAACTCCTTGCTCCGCTTACGCGCCCCTACGGACTACTCTTCGGGAATACGGAACCGACCGCCCCATTTCTCCGGACTCGGAAAGAGCCGCTGCGCTCTCGTCGGTGTTACGCACGCGTTCCCCTCAAAGCCGAGTTACGCAGCCTTGCTAAGCGTCTTCCGTGGATGCCGAGCCGAACACCCGAACGGTCTCGAAGCCGAACAGCTTCGGAGGAAAATCCAATCAGGAGAAAGTGAACGCACAGAGCCCTCCCTTCTAGCACTACATCGGGACCAATCGCCGCCGGTGGAAAGGAAGCATCCGCGCTATATAATCAGCCAATGACAGAAGAGCTACGAAAATAATCGGGCCGCGCATTCTTTCCTTTCTGGGATCCAATGAAGAACGCCGGGGCCTGAATTGTCACCGCTGCGGAACCAATGGAACTCACGGATACTTCCCACGGCATTTGGACGAACCCGGAGAGGAGGCTGATGCGAAATGGGCGGAGCTTCAACGGGAACTTCTCTGCTGTTCCAGGGCGCCTATTGGGGCATCGTCTGGTAGGCGCCGCAGGCGGGACGGAGCTCTTCCGTCGCCCCGAAAGCAAGGCTGTAACTCGGGTTTTCTCTTGGTGGCATTTGCTGTGCTTTGATGGCCGTGTGTCGCCTGCTCCGGTGGGGGGGGTGGGGTTGACTGAGTGCAAATGTGTCGACACCGCTTAGGGGACGCAGTAGAGTGCAGTCGTCGCCCTGCTCGCTGATAACCGAGTTAGTCTTAGTCATGCCGCGGTTTGAGGGGAGAAGGGAAGTTCCACCACGATTCAAGGTGGGTCTGCTTAGCTAAGCACTTTGCTTTCCACGATTGCTTGCCCTTCTATTCCCTCATCTAAGTCATTTATTCCTTCTTTGGCAGCATCGGGCAAGCAATCTCCTATGGTTTACCTCTCTGCACTTGCCTTCCCTCGAGGGTACGATGCCTCTAAATGTTAACCTTATAAATCACAAGTATTGATGTATTAACTCTTGAGAAGACCATACCAAATAGCTGCACCGTCTAAGAGATTTTGTGCATTGCCCAGAAACTTCTCATGCCAGGTCAGAATTGATTTGCCAAGAACAAGTTTTGGCAGGCTAACCTTATCTAATTTTTTATCAAGGACATGACATCTAACAATACCTCAGAAGCTTAGATTAGTAAAATACATAATTATGGCTTTGATGATGTGAATACTGCTGTTGGCTCAAGACGCTTGAAAAGCGTTCATTAGTTCATTAAACTGAAAGGAGATAGTAGTGATGTGTTGTAGGTTTCTGTTCCATTCACATTTTTATTAATGAGAGGTGAAAGAATGGCTGTGAAATACATAACACAAAATTGAATGGGATAAAGCTTGGAATTGTGGTTGACCAGAATTTGAATCAGTCAACAGTATAACATTACTGCAAATGAACTGTAATTTTATACTGCATTAACACAAATATACTGGTAATTGGCAAATCACCAGGAGTTACCCTATCTTTTGCATTGATCATATTATGCCTTGCAGAAATCTTTCTACTATTCAGCATAGTAGAACAAATTTACAGAATGGCAACAAAGTTGATCAAGCGATTGGAAACTAAGCTCTATAAGAAATGAGTTAAGGCACCAGGCTAGAAACATGGAGACGGTTGTAGTTCCACCTTAGGCATGAAAGTTGACTGGTGACTTTGAACCAGTCACTCTTTCTCAGCCCAGTTCACCTTTTATAGAATAGAATAGAGCTGGAAGGGACCTTGGAGGTCGTCTAGTCCAGACCCCTGCTCAAGAACCTATATTATTTCAGATAAGTGACTGTCTAGTCCAGTGGTTCTCAACCTTTCTAATGCCGCGACCCCCCCGCGACCCCTCCGCCCCTCCGCCGTAGCACCAGGGGCGAAATGCTCCGGGTTCGGGCTTGCCTGCGGGTCGCGGGACAGCTGATAGCGTGGAAGCAGGAGACTTCACCCAGACGCCGCCATTTGGGTTCTTTTACCCTCTGCGCATGCGCAAAGCATTCTGCGCATGTGCAGAGGGTAGAAGAACTCAAATGGCGGCGTCCAGGCTACCAGCTGTCCGGCGACCCGCAGCACGGCCGAACCGGGACCTTTTCACCCCTGCAGTGACGGTGGCACCAAAATGGCAAGCTAACGCACACGGCGACCCCTGTGAAATGGTCGTTCGACCCCCAAAGGGGGCGCGACCCACAGGTTGAGAACTGCTGGTCTAGTCTCTTCTTAAAAAACTCCAGTGATGGAGCACCCATAATTTCTGAAGGCAAGCTGTTCCACTGATTAATTGTTCTCACTGTTAGGAAGTTTCTCCTTCATTCCAGGTTGCTTCTCTCTTTGATTAGTTTCCAACCATTGTTTCTTGTCCTGCCCCCTGATGCTTTGGAGAATAATTTGACCCCCTCTTCTTTGTGGCAGCCCCTCAAATACTGGAATACTGTTATCATGCCACCCCTAATTCTTTTCTTTAGACTAGTCAAACCCAAATCCTGCAGCCGTTCATAACTTTTAATCTCCAGGCCTTTGATCATCTTAGTTGCTCTGCTCTTTGAACTTTTCCCAAAGTCTCAACATCTTTTTTGTATGGTGACCAAAATTGATTGCAGTATTCCAGGTGTGGTCTTCCTAGGGTTTTGTAAAGCAGTACTAATACTTCACATGATCTTGAATCTATGCCTCTGTTTATACAACCCAGGACTGTATTAGCTTTTTTGGCTGCTGCTGCACACTGCTGACTCATATTCAAGTGATCATCCACCAGGACTCCAAGGTCCCTCTCACAGTTACTGTTTTTGAGCCAGGTCTCGCCTAATCTGTATTTATACCTTTGATTTTTCCTGCCTAAATGTAAAACTTCACTTTTCTCCACATTAAAATTCATTTTGTTGGATAGGGCCCATTGTTCAAGTTTGTCAAGATCTTTTTGGATTCTGAGCTTGTCTTCAGGGTGTTGGCTATTCCTACCAGTTTAGTGTCATCTGCAAATTTGATGAGTTCCCCTTCTATTCCCTCATCTAAGTCATTTATGAAGATATTGAAGAGTACTGGGCCTAAGATGGAGCCTTGTGGTACCCCACTGCTTACTTCTCTCCATGTATCCACATGGAGTAGTACCATTAAGGGCTACTTGTTGAGTACAGTTTGTCAGCCAGCTACAAATCCATCTGGTGGTGATGTTGTCTATTCCACATTTTTCTAGCTTACCAAGAAGTAGGTTGTGGTCTTACTTTGTCAAATGCCTTACTGAACTCCACAGCATTTTGCTGGTCTACTAATTTAGTCACTTTATCCTGTCAACATTTTTATTGAATTATAAAGTATTATAAAATACAAAATACAAAGTAAATAGAAGAGCAGTGGGGGGAAAGGAAAGGAGAAGTGAGGAAGGTTAAGGAAAAAAAAGAAAATGAAGCATTGACTTCCGACTCTCTCTGTTACAGTAAAATAAGGCATTAACATCAAATCACAACTTTTTGCTTTTTCATAATATGAACAAGCCATTTCTATAAAGATCTATCAGTCTAATCGGTAAAACTCAAAGTCAGAGTTTCATTCTTCTCCACATCAAGCATGAAGTTCAAAAGCGGTTTCCATGTGGAAACAAAATTATTTGTGTTCTTTTCTTTAATCAAAGTAGTCAATTTGGCCATTTCAGCCAACTTCATCAACTTCTGCAACCATTTGTCCATAGTAGGAATCGAAGTGTCCTTCCATTTTTGTGCATACAACAATCTTGCTGCGGTCAACATATATAACAGCGGTTCTCAACCTGTGGGTCGCGACCCCTTTGGGGGTCGAACGACCATTTCACAGGGGTCGCCGCGCGCGTTAGCCCGCCATTTTGGTGCCACCGTCACTGCAGGGGTAAAAAGGTCCCGGTTCGGCCGTGCCTGCGGGTCGCCGTCAGCTGGTAGCCCGGACGCCGCCATTTGGGTTCTTCTACCCTCTGCGCATGCGCAGAATGCGGCGGCGGGGGGGTTGCAGGGGGGTCGTGCCATTAGAAAGGTTGAGAACCACTGATATATAATAACAAAATTCTAAAAAAAAATCCAATTCTTTTTCCATTAAACCCAAGAAAAAAAGTTCTGGTTTCATTTTTATCTCCATTTTCAAAATTTTCTGTACTAAATTATCAAAGAATGAAATAAGATTGGTTTGGCATGATCTGTTTTTAACAAACCCATGCTGGCTACTAGTTATAACTTTATTTGCTTCTATTTGTTCACAGATCTGTTTCTTGATTATCTTTGCCAGGATTTTCCCAGGTATTGATGTTAGACTGATTGGTCTGCAATTTCCTGGGTCTGTTTTTTTTTCCTTTCTTGAAGATGGGAACCATATCAGCCCTTTTCCAATCCTCAGGTACTTCCCCAGTGCTCCAGGATTTTTGAAAGATGTGGTACAATGACATCTGCCAGCTCCTTCAGAACTCTGGGATGTAATCTGTCAGGTCCCGGTGATTTACATTCAAGGTCAGATATGTGTTCTCTTACCATTTTCTTGCTTATTTTAATTTTTATTTCTAGTTTGTCTTTTACAGTATTTTTTTTGGTACACTGGGCTATAATTTCTAATTGTGTGAAGACTGATGCAAAGAATGGGTTAAGCAGCTCTACTTTCTCTCTACTGCCAGTTACTTCCTTACCCTGTTACTTCCTTGCCATCTTCTCTCTTTAGTGGACCTACTGTTTCCTTGACTTTTTTCTTGTTATTAATATGTTGAAAGAAACTTTATCATCTTTGACTTTTGTTGCAAGTCTTTGTTCATTTTGAGCCTTTGCTTTCCTGACTTCATCTTTGCATGTTCAACCTCCCAAGCATGTTGTTGTGGGGAAAATAGGAGGAGGAGGAGGAAGGAGTATTAAGTATGTTTGTCACTTTGAGTTATTTATAAAAATAATAAATGTGGGATAATTTTTTTTAAATACAAGTTTAGTGACTGCCTCATTTAGTGACTATTCAGTTACAGTGGTGATGAAAAAATAACTTTGCAACCAGTCCTTGCATTTACAATCTTTGCAGGACTGCAAAGCAAAGGCAAGCTAAAGTAAGTCATAAATACAGTTGCGTTTTCACTTAGCAACCACTTTGCTTAATAACTAAGTCATAATCCTAATTGTCACTAAATGAGGATTACCTATATTTAAAGGGGATCACCAAACCACAGATTAAGACCTCAACATCTACCACCGTCCTACAGAAATGACAACAAAATTTCATAATCTTCCTAGAAATTTATGAGGATGGGTATGTTAATTAAAATACTGTTCTCTTCTACAGCCTGATCCAAACAGCTAAGAAGGGGATTATTACAATAGAATGAAAGGATAATACAAGGGGTAACAAGACATGAAACTGCTATCCAGATAGCAGTACATGAATAAACTTAAATGGATAGACTTAATAGATTGGAGAGTATTATCTTGTAATAGGCAGCACTAGTGCCCATGGCAAACTAGAAGGTAAATTCTCCTTTAAAGTTACCAATTACTGTATTGTAAAAAGAGATCAAATTTGATTGGGTTAACCTTTATCTCGTACAATTAATTCTCTCATTTTTAAGCTGTGGGTTTATATATGAAATGGTCTGCTAGAATCATACTATAGTTTGGATTCTTTAGCCATTGTTCCATTAAGTGATCCTCAAACAAATCCTGATTGTTGGTTTCAGAGAAGGTATGAAGGAAAATAAGAATGAACTAAAACCATTGATTCATTTTCAAATTAATAACAATGCTGAAGCAATTGTACAAAAAGAACATGAAGACAAAATATGTAATTTAGCAGAGATTAATACTTCCATAAGCATGCTTTCCCTTCAGACTAGGAACAGGCAATAATGAAAATGATGTATGGTAAGTCTCTCCTTCCCAAATAGGTTGTAAAAAGATGTTGACATTTCTGGGTTGATAAGATCTGGTTTCAATTTTCAGAGGACCAGGATAACAAAATTGCTTCCCATGTGGCCATTAACCTTGTGGTGCATCACTCTACTGAAAAAAGTTGAAATAGCCATGTTTGGCTATAGGGAAGTTGCATACCAGTTCACTGTTGGAAGGTCATCGGTCATCAGTTGATGGAATCATTGTGGAGATCACTTCATGATTGAGCATCTCTTGTATTGGCCCCAGGCTGTAGTTATTCAGACAGGCAGAAAGAATACAGAGGGGGAGGTTAGCCAGATGGAAGCAGAGAACTCAAGTTTGGGCACTAAAAGGGTTGCTTCAAATACTCCTGCCTCTGCTCCCACATACCATGTTGAACTTAGGTCAATCCCATATCACCTTGTTAGTTTTCAGGTAGAAGGTAGAAAGGAATGCATATGAGTGCCATGGCTCATAAATCACATATAGCTTGAAGTGTCAGGTAATTACATCTGGAAAGAATTGGCCATGTTTAGGCAAAGGCTTAGAATGTCTCAATTGCTGCTGGAACTACATCTCATTACAACCCATACTCGTATGCCTCAGGCTACATTTTTCTTCTGGTTCCTTAATCATTTTCTTCATCTTATCTGTATTTCTGCCTTGTCCTTTGAACCCTGATTGGAATGCTCTATTGGTCTCCAGGAATTTTTCATCCTTTCCATCTTTAGCCATGGTGGTGCAGTGGTTAAAATGCAGTATTGCAGGCTAACTGTGCTGACTGCCAGGAGTTTGATCTTGACTGGTTCAAGATTGACTCAGCCTTCCAACTTTCCAAGGTCGGTAAAATGAGAACCGAGCTGTTGGGGGCAACATGTTGACATCTGTAAATCACTGAAGAGAGGGTTGTAAAGCACCATGAAGTGGTATATAAGTCTAAGCACTATTGCTATTTACTAACAATGCTTGCCTTGTCTTTTGAAACCAATTCACTGGCAGGAAATCTGCTTTAATTCAGACTGAATTGGGTAAGTCTTGCCTTACAAATAAATTGTGGTTGATTGTTTAATTAATTTGTGATTTACTTGAAACTGATAAGCAATGACAGACATTAGAAGTCCTTGCAAGATTAATTATACTATGGAAGACAGGAAGATACAAGTTTGGTAGTTGGCAATTTGCTGCTACAGAAGAAATGTATTGGACCAAATAGTTTATGATGCACATTGTCTGCCTGGAGCAAGGACGTGACAGAACTATTTCCAAGACTTACCAGGTACAGTGACAATTTCCTGTTAAATTTAGGTGGGAATAATGACATTGCAAAGACCACCCCAACCCTATTACCATAGTCTTTCTTTCTTCAACTTTGAAGAAATAATTTCAAAACTCTGAAGGCCTTGGTAGCTTTTTCACCCATTTTTCCAGTCCAAGGAAGAAAAAAAAGGAAGAATTCTGCAAACGCAGACTATGTAGACAGACTTGATTTCTTAAACCATGCTATTAGATGATACACTGTGGGAGAGTGACTGAATCAAATGAGAACCTGTGAATGGAAATGATGGAAGCTCTGAGAGTATCAGTTCAACCAACTTTTAATGTTATAGAAAACATTAAGTAATACTTTTAGATAAAGAAAATGCTTCTGCTGTATTGCCCCAGTGGACAATAGATTTATAAGTACAGAAAGTGGTGCATGCAAACTTGAAAGGTAACAAGTAATTCAACCTTCCATGCACAGATCTCATCTTGAAGGAAATAAACTTAGCACTGTTAACATCGTTAGATCTGAATTTAGTTTATCTCAGGTAATTTTTAAATACTAGGCTTAATTCTTCACATGTATTTTTCTTCACATGCAGGTAGTCCTCAACTTGTAACTAAGATGGGGATCAGAATTTCTATTGTTAAGTAAGTTGGTTAAGTGTGTTTCACCTGATTTTAAAACCTTTTGGTGGCAGTACTGATTTTGTAAAAGCTTCCAAAGGGTCTTCTCTGTTCATATGACACGAGCATTTCCCATTCAGAAAATCTTCCACTAGTTCATAGTCAAGCAATTTGTATTTCTGAGATGCAACAACTTCCTTTAAACAAAATAAAATTTCTATCAAATGGATAGTTTATTTTTATTAAACACAAAAATAAACAATATTCAATTATGAAGAAAAAACTAAAAAAAAATAGTAGTTAAGGTGCTGGTCTAGCAACCAGAAGACTAAGTTGTAATCCCACCTTAGTATGAAAAGCCAGCTGGGTGACTGCATCAGTCACTCTTCCTCAGCCCAGCCTACCTCACAAGATTGTTGTGAGGAAAATAGAATGTTTGCTGCCTTGAATTGTGTAATAAAAACATGATTTAAAAAAATCTAATGAATGTACCAATCCATGTTCCTTCAGCTTGGCAGGAACTCCAAAGAAACAGCAGAGGATGGACCCCCTTGAACTAGCAGATGCATACTTTTCTTTCTGGTTCATTAGGGCTAGGCCAAGATTCAGCATCTGGGGGCTTTTGACATCATTGGTCATCATTCAGATAGTTGACCCATTGCCAAAGGATACAGGATTCCTAGCAGAGAACACCTAGGGATGGTGGTGTGATTATGTATCCCAATTAACTTATGTATCCACATAACTAATTTTCTACCAAATATATATGTAGATAACATCATTATTTCCCGTTACGCAGATGTCAGATTAGAGAACTCTTACTATCATCAATTGTTCCGAGTAGCAACACAGCTAAAAAGTAAGAGAATTTATAATTCAGTAATGCAATTTGGAAAGCTTGCTAAATAAAAAAGAATTACATACAAATGGCCTCAGCTAGCTGAGTAATCCCGTCTACAGAGATATATGTTATACATGCAAAGAGAAAAAAGGGACCACGTCACTATCTCCATGTCAATCTTCCATGGTGCTAAACATAGACTTCAGCCTGTAATTATATTTTATATAGCCATATCACACTGATGACTCATCCTCAGCTTACAAGACGTTACTATTCCAAGATACTTTTCACAACCAAACTAGATATTCCTTACCTGTCCCTGGATTTTTGTTTCCTAAGTGAGGAACACTGCACTTGCCTCTGTTAAATTTCATTTTGATGCTTTCAATGTATTTCTCAAATCTGGTAATTTTGAATTGTATTTCAGTCTTCCATGGTACTAATTCTCCCTTTCAATTTTGTATCTGCAACTTTAATAATAATTCTGTCCCTTCATCCAAATCTTTAATCAAAAGACTGAAAAGTAAATTTAGAAATGTACCTTATGGCCACTCACTTGATACCTGTCTCTAACTAGTCAGGAAAGACTTCTTGATAAACCATGCTGGTTTCTGGTAATTAACACATTGATAGTATTTTGAGTTTGCTCACAAACGCGTTTCTTTTCTTCCTTTTGCACAAGCGTTAGAAAAAAGCAATAAATGAATGAGTGGATAGATGGATACTGATTTTTTTAGAAGAGGTCTAGCAAATCAGTTGAAATTGGTATTCTATAGAAAATATGTTAACTGAGCTTCTATGTGACTAATTTTTATAGGCTCAAACAATTTACAGAAGCCATGCTTTTGAGGATATTCTCATTTACTACTGAAAAACAGAAATGTATAGTAAATTCAAAATTTATTTTTATACGTAAGTGGGTTCCAAATCTTCATTGAAATTCACAATTTGTTTAGTTTTGCTGTAAAGTTTTGCATAATCTAACATACTATATTCAGGATCTGTGTCAATCATGCAGCTGTCACTAGAAGAAGAGAGACTGCAATGGCAAATTTCACAAGCCTGTGTTTGATGGCAATAGGTTCCCTCCCCAGAAGAACTGCTGCCAGAATCAAAGTAAAAATGCTGGAAGGGAGACAGGCCTGGAATAGCTCTTGTCAGAAAATCTTTCTGCTGATAATGAAAATTCCTCAAGTTTGTGGGATAAAATGTAGATGGAGAGTTCCCTACTGGATGGTTGTCTGGCAGCAAGCCATAGCCTTGGTTGTATAATGATTGAAACCCACTGTCAGGCTTAGTTTCAAGTGGGTTCTTGAGCACCAATGATGGCAAAGGTGGAGGCTGATGCAAATAATCTCCATCCTTGGTGCTTCTTGGTGCTGACCAAGGATATTCTATTAATCTGCTCATTCTTTGCATTCTGTTGGCTGATTTATTCACACCACACTGAATACTGGAGGCCATGGAACCAGAAAAGTTGAAGGGGACTTTCTTCTGAATCTCCTTTGGTTGCAACCTCATTCTCCCTTCGTAATTATACTTGGGTCCCCTGGAAGATGGCTGCATTGTAGTAATGTGATTCACACTCAGATCCTGCAAGTTTTCTTGAAATTTTTTATTGCTCGCAGAACTTATTTCGGGGCTTTGCTTTTGCTTCAGTGCTGAAAAATGTGGTTGCCTTGCTCCTTTGCTCAGTGTGCTGAAACTATGTTCATGTAGCCTCTCTCTAGTAAGTAAAGTGCTGGGTTGGGAAAACCATTGCTCTTCATCATACTTAGCACCTGAATGCTGCTTATTCACTAGTTTGCACTTAGCAGTAATGTCTAATGATATGTTGTCTTGATCTGTATGTTCTAGGTCATCAATAGACCTTGTTTCACTAAGTAATCCTGCTACATATTGTGAATTGGAGAGCTTAGAATTCTGCCATGGTTTCAGCTCCTGGCTAAGTGAAAAGGGTAGATTTTCAGTTGCCATTGAAGAAAAATTAGCTGTCGAATGAGAAGGCAATAAAAGGGAGGTTGAAAGAAATGGAGAACCAGCAACACTGTGGTTATCCTCTATAGCCACCAGTTTCATCAACTTCTCCTTAACACTGTTCATTTGTTCTTGAAGATTTGCAATTGCTGTATCTTTCTGTTTTAAATAAACTATGATAAATATTTTGATTTAAATGCACCAAAACACAATTATAGTTCACATAAAACGAATGTTTGAAAAAATTAAGACAGGCCTGCTATGCAAAAGAATGAGCCAGAATAAGTAATAAATGTTATACTTCAACAAAAATTATCATGTTGGCTAATAATGATACACATAATAAATGTACATAACAAACAAGAAACACAGGAGGAGAAAAACAGAATATTGCTTTTCAATCTTATATTAAAGGCCTTTGACAAACACAAAGCACTAACATTGAGTGCACTATTGTTAATGAAATGCAACTATAATTTAATTTAATTTATAACTATAAACAAGATACAGTGGTACCTTGGTTCTGGGAGGCAGGATGAGTACCAAAAATGATGAGTGCCAAACATTTTTCCCCATAAATAGTAATATAGTGAGTCACAAGGCAGCTGAAATCAAGTTCTAGCTTATGCGTTGAATACCAAACAATTATTAGGACAAAATTTTCACGTCAAAATGCATTGAATACCAAATTTGATGAGTTTCAAAGCAGTTGAGTACCAAGGTACCATTGTACTTGCTCATTTTGCCTTTTAACATCAGTCTTCAAATATTTGGAATATACTGGAGAATGTATTTCTTCTCCAACGTGGGAGGAACCATCATTCAGGATGGGTTGTCCTCGTCCACTCAGAGTGAGGACCGAGTCTGTCATTTTTGCTGGGTCCGCCCTCTTATGACCCAGATCCGACTCGGTTCTCAGAGAGGACAGACGTGGATTTTTTTCTCCCCTCCTGACTGACTGGCTTTTTTATACGATTTGGATTTCCCTTGATCGGACTGATTTTTCTGGGTTGACAAGGACTGTTAGACGTGAGTTACATCAATTGGACCTTGCTGTGGCCTTCGGGAGGAACCTTAGGGCAATTTGCCTCATTCATCAGACCTCCCGGCTGCGGCATCGGGGGGGGGGATTTCCCTACAACCGCCAAACAGCTGATAGCGGCAGGCGCTGGAGCTTCAGCTCGCGTCTTTTCTCCCCTTAGGCAGCCGTCGCAGAGATACCGGCCCTGTCAGCCTCGGCCTCAGCCTTGCCGCTAATCACCCCCTCACGCGCTGGAGCTTAGACTCGCGCGTAACAGCTGCGGCCTCTACTAACGAGGCATCGTGGGCGTTGGAGCCTCGGCTCGTGCCGTACAGAAGGGAAGCGGCCGCAACCGTTTGACGGCGAAAGCCTCGGCCTCACCAGGTCCCTTCGCGCGCTGGAGCCTAGGCTCGCGTGCAGCACTGTAGCCTCGGATTAACGAGGTACTGTGGGCGCTGAAGCCTTGGCTCGTGCCAGGAAGCGGGAATTGGCGTTCCGTTGGCCTTTTTGAAGCGCTGGAGCTTCGGCTCGCGCGGCCTCCGCCATTTGCACTGAGGGCCTGTCATTGTTAGGCTGGAAGAACGCTGGAGCCTCGGCTCGCGTGGCCTCTGTTATTAGCCAAGGAGCGGCTACCCAGCCTTGTGTCTCCGGCTAACCTGCTCTGTTCGGCCTGTTGCATCTCATTGGGACTCCATTCTGACCAGGCCTTTCGGGACACACTCAGCGGCCATCTTGTCTGTCTTCACTGACACGGCGGCCATTTTGTTCCATTTCTGAGGCAGGGCGGCCATTTTGCAGCAAGACAGTTAAGGTTTTCTCATTCAGGGCCTTCCTTGATAGCATTGGCACGGGAGGTGACGCTACATTTGGTCAACACAGTTTGCGCAGAAATGTCACGTTGGGGGATCGTCACCACAGTTCCGACCATTCGGACGAATCGGATGTGGGGGACGGGGCCGAGGATATATACTTTGAAGGCGGGGACTACGCTCTCTCTGAGGATGAGAGCATCCCTCAGGAGCCACCAGTTTCCTCAGCCCTGTTTCCACCCGCCCTTTTTAAGTCCCTGTTGCACAAAGCCAGGGCAGCAGCCGGTATTGAGGAACCTTCTACGTCCTCAGCGGCCGTTTCCTCCCAACAGATTGACCCATTGTTTACCGAGATAACCCCGGAGGAGGACTTTCTTCCCGCTCCTCCTCTATTCATGGACACTGTCCAGAGACAATGGCATTCTCCTGCGTCTGCTCCTGCGACCTCTTCCTTGGACCGGAAGCACTTCCAATTTCCACCCCTCTCCATATCCAAGGCGGCCCTTTCGGGCTGTGGACGGGACCTTCAGCTTCCCCCGGGTCTCAGGTCAGTCCGGATTTGGACAACGCCAGCAGTTGGACAGGTCTGGGAGGGGGAGGCAGTCCAGACGCCCCTTTAGGGGAGGTGGCGGAAATCGCTCTTTCAAGCGCTCCCGTTGAGTCCGTAGTCGGGGCCTCTATTGGAGGCAGGTTATCCCTCTTTTCCTCTGCCTGGGAGCGATCTACCCAGGATAGGTGGGTACTGGAGTCTATATCCTCTGGTCTGAGGCTAGAGTTTCTCTCTGCTCCCCCGAGATTTTTTGTGGCGTGTCCAGTTTCCAGGGTGCCCTCCAAGAGGGCCCTGATGGAAGAGGCAGTTCAGCACCTGCTGGACATCTCGGCCATTCAACAGGTTCCCTCGAACGAGAGGGGCCAGGAACACTACTCCATCCTTTTTGTCGTCCCCAAGACCTCGGGGGGGTTCAGGGCTATTCTGGACCTCAAGCGTCTTAACCGCTACATTAAGTACCGGTGGTTTAAGATGCACTCCCTGCAGTCTATTCTAGGGAGTATAAGGGATGGGATTTTCTGGCTTCCCTTGATCTGACTGAGGCCTACCTGCATATCCCAATTTGTCAAGAACATCAGCAGTACCTTCGGTTCTGCTATGCAGGTAGGCACTTCCAGTATCGGGCTCTCCCTTTTGGCCTTTCCTCGGCTCCCAGGGTCTTTACTAAGATCCTTGCCGCAGTGGCTGCCCACCTACGGATGATCCCCGTAAGACTCCAGTGCTACCTGGATGATATTCTAGTCCAGGCGGCATCTGATCATCTGGCACGGCACAATCTCCAGGTGGTTATCTCCACGCTGGAGAGGCATGGCTTCTCCGTAAACTTAGGGAAGAGCCACCTCGACCCTTCCACTACCCTTCCCCACCTAGGCACTGTTATTGACACCCTGGAGTGTAGGGTCTCGTTATCTCAGGAGAGACGGAACAGCCTCATCAGCTTGGTTTCCCAGATCCAGCGGGATCGCCGGGCCTCTCTAGCCCTCCTCTCCACTCTCCTGGGGAAGATGATTTCCTGCATTTCGATCGTACCTTGGGCGCGCCTACACTCCAGGGAGCTTCAATGGTTCCTCTTACCATTTCAGAAGTCGGGCCGCAGCACCTCTCCGCATCGGGTCCTGGTTCCTCCTGCAGTTATCCGGTCCCTCGCATGGTGGCGGTCTCCGGCCCTAACCCAGGGGTGTCTGTTCCGGGAGCCGTCCAGAGTGGTTATAACGACGGACGCCAGCCTGTCCGGCTGGGGTGCTCACTCCGACGACAAACTAGCTCAGGGTTGCTGGTCACTTCGGGAGTCGGTGGCTTCCATCAACTGGCTGGAGTTACGGGCGGTATCATTGGCCCTCAGGACATTCAGTGCCTCGCTGGCGGACCGTCATGTTTTGGTCCTCACGGACAACACGACGGTCAAGGCCCATATCAACAGACAGGGGGGCACCCGGTCACGCACCCTCATGAAGGAAGCGCTCAGACTCTGTGGGCGGAACGTCATCTTTCCCTGTCGGCGGACCACATATCCGGGGAATCCAATATCAGGGCGGATTGGCTCAGCCGCTCGGAGATGGACCACGCAGAGTGATGCCTGCATCCTTCCATCTTCAAGTCCATCGTAGCCCGCTTTGGTCTCCCTCAGCTGGACTTGTTCGCCACCCCGGAGAACAGACAGGTACCGAGGTTCTTTTCTCGGTTCCCTTCCCCGGGGGCAGAAGGGGTGAATGCGCTACGGACAAGGTGGCCTCCGGGCCTTCTCTACGCCTTCCCGCCCCTGGCTGTTCTGCCGAGCTATCGAGCAGAGGTCATTCTGTTGGCGCCTCACTGGCCGAGAAGGCCCTGGTTCGCGGACCTGAAGTCCCTGTCCGTGGAGCCGCCGTGGATGATTCCCACCACGGGTACTGTGCTCACTCAGGGACCGCTGTCGCACCCGGATCCGCAGTGGTTGCGACTGACTGCCTGGAGGTTGAGCGGGGCGCTCTAAGGCGGCAGGATTATGACCTGGACGTAATCTTAACAATTCAGGCCGCGCGGCGCCCTTCTACCGAACGCATCTATGCTTCCACCTGGAAGTCCTTCTGTTCCTGGTGTGCATCGGAGGGCCTTTCACCGACTAACATCCCCCTGCCCAAGGTTCTGAAGTTTCTCCAGCGGGGATTGGACATGGGTCTTTCTCCGAATACCCTTCGACGCCAAGTAGTGGCATTGTCGTCGGTACTATCCTGCGATCGGGTGGACTCGCTAGGCCAGTTTCCGACGGTGCGTCGATTCTTGCGGGGAGCGTCCAATCTACGTCCCCCCGTAGTGCATCGTTACCCAACCTGGGATCTCCCCAGAGTATTGCAGTCGCTCACGATGGCCCCGTATGAGCCTCTGCGTTCAACTTCCCTGCGTTAACTTTCTTACAAGGTGGCCTTCCTGGTGGCGATCACCTCGGCTCACAGGATTTCCGAGCTTTCGGCTCTGTCGGTAGAAGTCCTTCTGTTCCTGGTGTGCATTGGAGGGCCTTTCACCAACTAACATCCCCCTGCCCAAGGTTCTGAAGTTTCTCCAGCGGGGATTGGACATGGGTCTTTCTCCGAATACCCTTCGACGCCAAGTAGCGGCATTGTCGTCGGTACTATCCTGCGATCGGGTGGACTCGCTAGGCCAGTTTCCGACGGTGCGTCGATTCTTGCGGGGAGCGTCCAATCTACGTCCCCCCGTAGTGCATCGTTACCCAACCTGGGATCTCCCCAGAGTATTGCAGTCGCTCACGGCGGCCCCGTATGAGCCTCTAATTTCTACTTCCCTCTGTTATCTTTCTTTCAAAGTGGCATTCCTGGTGGCTATCACCTCGGTTCGCAGAATTTCCGAGCTTTCAGCTTTGTCGGTCCGTAAGGACTTGTGCATATTTCACTCGGACCGGGTTGTGCTTCGTTTGGACCCCTCATTTGTTCCAAAAGTTAATTCCCTATTTCACCGTACTCAGCTGGTTTTGCCCAGCTTCTGTTCCAACCCTTCTCACCCTTCGGAGAAGGTCTGGCACACTCTGGACGTTCGTCGGGCGGTTGGCATTTATATCGACCGTACTCGCAGTTTTCGCAAGACGGAGTCTCTTTTCGTGGCTTTTTTGCCTCACTCTCTGGGCAGAAAGGTGTCGCCTACGTCCATTGGGCGCTGGATTCGGGGCACCATTGCCAAGGCCTACGAAGTGGCCAGACTGCCGAGGCCCTCGGGAATTACGGCCCACTCAACTCGGACTGCAGCTACATCGGCGGCCTGGGCGACTCAGGCTCCTCTTACAGAAGTGTGTCGTGCGGCCACTTGGACTTCCCCTTCACCTTTCATCCGACACTATAAAATAGACAAATTTGCGTCGGCTGACGCAGCTTTCGGTCGAAGGGTCCTACAACAGGTCGTGGGGGAGTCGCTGTGATGGGGGCTTGGACATGCCCTCCCTGGGGACTCTTGGCTTTGGTAGGTCCCATCCTGAATGATGTCTCCTCCCACGTTGGAGAAGGGGCGTTGGTCTTACCTGATACGCCTCTTCTCAACAGGAGGAGCCATCATTCAGTCCCGCCCTACACGTGTCCAAGCGGTTCTTGACCTAGTGGCCGGATGTCACTCTACATCGGTGGAGATTACTTTCTTTTGGACTATTTTTGCATGCCAGTGCCGCCCTCTTCTGTTTTTTTTGGCGGTTCCAGGAGGGGAGGCTGTTCCTTCGGACGTTTTTGGTTTCTAATCCATGTCGGGTCTGTTCTAAGTTTCTCGCCGGATCTGGGTCATAAGAGGGCGGACCCAGCAAAAATGACAGACTCGGTCCTCACTCTGAGTGGACGAGGACAACCCATCCTGAATGATGGCTCCTCCTGTTGAGAAGAGGCGTATCAGGTAAGACCAACGCCCCATCTGAACCTAATCTGAAATGCCACAAAATGGACTCTATTACTTCAGACTAAATGGCAAATCAAATGCTAAAATCTCTTAATATGTGGGGCTATGATTCCATCTTTATGAAGTGCTTCATTTATTTCATAAGCCACCTAGATTTGCTTGATTAAAGTGACATAAGCATTGATTATGGATACAAAGACTTATCTACTCAATTGTCCCAAAGGTGCTTTTTTAAAGGCAACTGGACTTTTTTTTTCCTTGTAAACATTTCGCTTATCATCCAAGAGGCTCCTTCAGTTCAGAATTGAAACTGAAGAAGCTTCTTGGGTGAGAAGCGAAACATCTTCAAGGAAAAATAAAAGTCCAGTTGCCTTTTGAAAAAGCATTTTTGGGACAACCATGACTTAGATGACTCAGAATCTCCATAGAAAATGACTCAAATTGTTTTCAGTATTTTTTTTTTAAAGATAGGAACATCACACAGCTCACATGTAAGATCAGGTGGTATGGCTTTGGGGATTTTTCCCCACTAAAAATTATTCAAGTGTTCTTCTGACATGTTGCAACCAAATGAAGCCAAAGCATATTCTAAGAATGGTTCTACTTGCTGAGGAGATCTGTTTTACCTAGGGCTCTATTCTTGGAAATGTTGCTGTAAAAGGTACCTTGCGGCTTCCTTTATTCCAAGGATTTTCTATCTTGTTTGCTAAGTGAAGATAGTTGGTAAAATTTTCAATGAATTGATTATATGCCACGTCTGCCAGAGAAGTGGCTATATTTAAACCGTTTCCATCATGGGAGCAAAAATCCGTGACGGTAGAGTATTTGCTGAATTCCTCACATACTACTGGAATGACAATAAACTATTTTTTCGGTATGATTGAAAAATCCTATAAAAGGCTAACTTCTCAAATTATCCACTAAATAGGTATTGGGAAATATGAATATAGTCCATCTCTATGCAGAGATAGGTGTGCGCAGCAGCTGCCTTCTTGCACAATTTTTTATTCAGCAATTTGTATCTATATCCTCTTTGAGATAAGCATGTTCTTTTATGATGTTGCAAACGTCTAAATAGCAAAGAGTTTTTTAATATAGATTCCTGATCACCTGTACATTTTTCTGACCATTCTAAAATGTCTGGCAGGGGGGGAAAAAACACGTGCTATAATAGTTCCCCCCCCCCAAAGTCAGCCGTATTTATCACTCCCGTTACTTGCCCCAGCTCCTGCTCACTTAGCAGTTCTAAATCGTGCAAATGCAAGTAGATAAATAGGTACCACTTCGGTAAGAAGGTAACAGCGTTCCCTGCACCTTTGGCATATAGCCATGCTGGCCACATGGCCACAGAAATGGTCTTCAGACAACGTTGGCTTCCTCCGCCAAGAAACGGAAATGAGCACCGTGCCCTAGAGTCGGACATGACTGACAGGGAAACCTTTACCTTTTAAATCAGTTTAATCCTTTTTCTTGGTTTTACCCTATTTTATCTTATTTTCAGATCTGAAGCTTGGTTTTTATCCTATGAAATACTTTAATTATGTTCATATAGCATGTGAGAATGGTTGCATAGTGATGAGATGCTGTATTTTCATTCTTTTTACTAATTATGTAAATATTTCCCACCTCTGCAAGCTGCTGTATCATGGTATTTTTTTCCCCGAGCAGCTGGTATATCTCTTCATCACTATACATTGTAGAGTGGAAATTCTTGTTGGAACCTGTAAAATATTTGGCCATGTTGCTGGTATCAATTTCTTGTTTTTCAAAAGTCTTCCACTGTCTGATCTGCTGAACATTACAATAGAATTAGAGCTCAACCGAATCAGAAGTAAGAATCAAGATAGAAAGAGTACAGTAGACAAAAAGTGAAAGCTATGGAGAAGGGGGGGGGGAGTCTTGAAACTGCTGAGTCGTTTTGTCCTCATAGGTAAAGATCTCACTCCCTTGTACACATGCACACTTTTCATTTGGAAGGCAAGGTTCATTTCCTTTGTCCATGTCTCTGTCTGTCTGTCTCCCTCCCTCCTACACACACACACACACTTTTCTGGGACAAAGTATTTTACTGCAGGCCTTTTCACTATTTAAAGAAAGAAGGCAACAAAACAATGGAGCAGGTCACTTGGCAGCTATAGCATCAAAATGTTTCACAGTAGAGTACAAAATGTTTAAAATATATATGAAATAAACTCTTACAAATACCTGAGAATTCACCCATATTAAACAACCTCCTATCTCTCAAACTTTATTACATTTTACAGACAACGGGAGATAAAGCCAAATATTTAAGACATATTCAGATAAATAGGCCACACTAAAATATATGAACATCTACACTGAAATCAACTGAGGAGAGCCAACTGTTTCCATGAGGTTATCTGACAGTGACTTGGAATTGAACTTTCTTGCTGCCAAAGCTCAATGCAATTTAATTGCTCTTAAGCAAGTAATGTCACATTTTATAAAGGTCAACAACTAGCACTCAGAAGTAGCATTCAAGGAATTGTGATGTTATAAGGAGGCACAGACTGCTGTGCTGTATAACCATGACTGTTGAATTTCATAGGACAGATTTCAGGTTTTAAATGATTTTTTATTATTAGCAAAACTCTAGATTTTTGCCATTGATATCTTGGCTGACCTGAACTTTGCTTTTGCAAAATTGGTTCAACCTTATTTCCTTTACAGTGTGGAAGCTGTGGTGCCTGAACAGAAGAAGAATACTGTCTCATGAGTCCACAGTCCAATTCAATTGGCATGTTATTTCTTTCTCTTTCTGTGCTTTGTCTATCCTGATCTTACAAGTCAAGGACAGTTGCTCACAAGAGGGAAAGTGTGTGAGTTTATGTGCTGCTCATTTAAATTGTATTTGCATTTTTTTCAGACTAAAAGAGATACTTCACCTTTGGAGAAATCATACTTCAAAAATGGGTAAAATTATATAAAGGAACAAGAACTAGATTTAAACTAATTAATGCATTTCCCCTATATTTCAATTTTTAAATACATTTTAATGAAATTCTAACATTAAAATTTAAAAAGTGTATACTATGAGTGTTTTTTATTATTCCTCATCATCATTCTACAATTCTACAACTATCTATGTAGTGCTAAAGTAGGATATGTGGTATGGCACCCAACTATATAAGTCCTTGAATCACTGTACAGCACAGCTAAGAAAAGTGTATTTGCAAGTCCCAGTATGATGAGAGTCCTGTCATAAGCTTGCAGGAATGTGAAGCAGAATACATTTATTATGAGCTGAGTATATGTATGATATACAATTGCATTTTCTTGCCAAGTAAACTATAGTTATCAATGTGATTAACCATTTTTAATTAATTTGTATATTCACTTTATGTGTCAGGAATTCCATTTATATGCAAGATTCTGGGAAAAAGTAATTTGCAATACCACTCATCTGCTTTCTTACCTGTGGGATAAAGATAAAACAATTTATTGAAGACATACAGACAAAGATTCCTCCTGAAGTTAATCCATACACCAGATTGTGCCACAAGTAGAAAAAACTGTTGACCACTAGCATAATTCCAATAAAGAGGAAAATAATGGCTACTGCACTTATGAGTGTCAGGGACTGATTAACTGGTGGGCAACTGAGATTATCTGTTAGACCTGCAAGATAAATTCCATACATCAGTAGGATTCCCTGAAAAATAACAGAGGAAAAGGTTTTTTTAGTAGGTTCAAACATGAACTTCCATTCTGTTAATCTAATCATACATTGATAAAATTTCATAAAATATCCTTACTGCTCACTTGATGCAAAATCAAGACGCTATGATGGAACAATAGCAGCCATACTCTAGTATTCACCCCTGGATAATATTAGGAGGGATAGGAATCCAGCTCACCTGTGACAGAGCTGATGCTGCCCAGCACCCTATCCTCTTCACTGAAGTCTGCCACATGGAATGACTTCCAGATCACTTTGCAAGATTCTACTTCTGTCTGGTTCATACAAACTGCTCACACAGAGCCAAGACTTATGTAAATTTGAGCCATGTTGTGGCAAAATATTGACCAAATTTTAATAAGAGCCTGTGGGCAGATCTTGCTAACTCCCAAAAAAAGAAAGTTGCTATAAGGATGTGTCTCTGCCTTAATCACCTCCAGATAGGTACTTATACGCAGGTTTGGTCAAGTTCACTTCTAGTCTTTCTCCATCAATGCTCTAATCTCTTCATCCCTTTTATTTCCCAGTGCTCCTTGTTGACCCAAGAATCCTCTCCAGAGTTGTGGAAGGAGAGAAGCCGCCCAGGAGCGTTTTCATCTTGCAGTCACAGGGATTAACTAGGTGTTTAACAGAACTGACTGCAATTAGCAGAAAAACTCTCCAAATGCCTATCAGGACCCTAAAGGGTCTGGGGATTTAATAGAACCTCCCAACCAGCATGGATTCCAGGCAACTATTTGCCTCAGACAAACCAGTGAGTGATTTGAATACAGCAATGGACTCTCCATAATGTCCTCTATCTTCAAATCACATAATAGATGCTCTAATAAAGGCTAGATCTGGAATAATGCCAATTACATGCCCAATACATGTGCTTAAGATAAACTAGTTCAATTCCACAACATGGTAACTTAAGTCCCCTGGCAGTAGAAGCTGGGAGGACTCCAACACCAGTCAGCCATGAGATTTGGACTGCCAGAAAATGACTGTTTTGCATAAGCCATGTGATATATGAGTAGAATTCCTAGACCTAGCTTGTCCTTACTACCCACTGTCACATAAAGGCATTTACAGCCCACCACAGTATTATTAGTATTATTAGTATTATTATTAGTATTTCTATGCCGCCCAACTCCCAAGGGACTCTGGGCTGCTAACAACAAATACAAAACTTATTAAAATATAAAAAAGCATTATTAAAAAAAACATAATAAAAATCATTTAAAAATAATTAAAACCCATACACAACTTTTCATGGCCGGATCTCGCCAGATTGCAGAAGCGAGATCAACAGTCCCAAGCCTGCCAGAACAGCCAGGTCTTTACCGCTTTCCAGAAGGCCAACAGTGTGGGGGTAGTCCGGATCTCAGGAGGTAACTGGTTCCAGAGGGCCGGGGCAGCCACAGAGAAGGCCCTCCCCCGCGGGCCCGCCAGCCGGCACTGTTTCGCTGATGGGACCTGGAGGAGCCCATAGCTGGGAGCTATGCGGTAGAAGGCGGTCTCAAAGATACCTACCACTCCAAAAAGTCTGTGTTCCTTCAGAACTTCCCGAAACGACATGCCTATTTTGTGCTTTCAGATGTTCCTCTTTCTTTCTGCAGGTACAGCCCTGTTACCTGTGGTGGCCTTCCCTTTTGAGGATTTTTTCATAGATAAGCACTACGTCCTCCACACTTTGGCCAAAAAGAAGCAGAAAGCCCTCTTCTACATTGCGTTGTTGGCCACCTGCCTTGGCTCTGGAGGAATAAGAGCCATTGTGTGTCCTTTAAGTGTTTATAACCCCGATGAACATAGACCAAAGGAGCTTCTGTCCTTCTTCAACTGGTCAGTGTCATGTGCAGGTGATACAAGTGGTCAACTGTGGGAATTCCAGATTTCTGGAAAATCTGAAAGTGGTTTGTTTGTTGCAAGCTATGGAATTTAATGCCAAGGTTTCACTTGCGTGGTTAATTATCAAAGAGGACAAATAGTAAGATCCAACGATCGCTGATGAGCCAATTTATCACGGAATCCTAGATTTGGAAAGACCCTCAAAGGTCATCTAGTTCAAACTCCTCTTGGTTCGGGTTCCTTTAAAGCACTTTAGACAGGTCTGTTTGAAGATCTCCAATAATGCGGGGTCTAGGGGTTGACCTCTGTCCTCCTGCCAACACCGACTGTGACCGACCAGAGAGATAGGAGGAGAACCACCATAACACGGTGCCTCCCACTGCCAACTCCTAGTCGTCCCAGAAGGATACCATGGTCAATGGTATCGAAAGCCCCTGAGAGGTCAAGTAGCACCAAGATAGAGGAATGAACCCCATCTCGGGCTCGCCAGAGATCATCCATCAGCGTGACCAAGGCAGTTTCAATGCTGTAGCCAGGCCTGAAGCCAGACTGAAAAGGGTCTAGATAATCCGTTTCATTTCACAATACTCCTGAATGCCACCAAACCTCCCCTATCTTGGCATTCAAAGCAGATGTAAACTCAAATGTGAGCAAGCAGATTTCAGAAAGGGTGATTTTGCTAGTTGTTGAACCAGGTTTTAGTAATACATGCTAGATCCATTTGTTCACTAATATTGACTTGGCATTTACTACGGTAGAATCAACCAAAATCCAGGGCCTCCAGCAGTCTGGCCACCTGACCCTTGGAATAGGTTCAGCGGGTAACTAGCAGCCAACTGAAGATAGTCTTTCCATTGGAATGACCCATTTTTTTCTGGTAAAACAGCATTCTTAATGCAAAAGTAATAAGATACTCTCCTCCAACAACCATGAGATGTGAAGTAACTCTCCAATTTGATGATGGAACATTGGTACTTTATTTGGGTGGTAGAGGGCAGATTGGGAAGGAAATTACACTACGGTCCCATAACTTAATCCTTTTGCATTACAAATGCTATTTTACCAGAAAAAGATGGGTCATTCCAAGGGAAAGGCTACCTTCAGTTGGCTGCTGGTTACCCACTGAATCTATTCCAAGGGCCAGGTGGCCAGACTGCTGGAGGTCCTGGATTTTGGTTGATGCTGGTGAACGCCAAGTCCATATTAGTGAACAAAACACAGAGTTCCCAAATTTTGGTGGTACAATTTGGGGGGCTTTGGTAACCTATTATCCCCCTGCCCCTTTATAAGATACATTATGGTTGAATGAAAAAGGTAGGTGGTAGCAATTATTTTAAGCTTGTTTTATAAAGTTTTAGGATTTACTATAAGTTGCTTTGAATTCAATGTCCTTATAGAAGTAGAGGGAATGAAGCAGGGGTGGGTTCTAACTTACCTCGCTGCCGGTTCGCTTCCTCACGCGCCACGTGGGCGCGCGCGCCTTGCACAGCCGCGCGAGCGCATGTGCAGTGCTAAAAACCAAGCTTCTGCACATGCGCAGAAGCAAACAGCTTCTGCGCGTGTGCAGAAGCAAAAAACAAGATGGCGGTGCCTATGGCTCCGCCGAGAGAGCCGGTTCGGGGGCGTGTCCAGCCGGCCATCGCTGCCAGTTTGGCGAGCGGGAGGAAATTCCCGCTACCAGTTCCATAGAGCCGAACCGGCAGGAACCCACCTCTGGAATGGAGACTTAAGAAATGTTCCCCGTCTTGAGGAAGCAACACTGTCATCAATCAGGATTCCATCCAGCTATCTTCCATGCAACAGGTGAATGCATTTCTGAGAGTTTTGGCTAAGAAATGTGATATTTTAAAAAATAATTTTTTCAACTTTGCATAATGAATATATGAATATTTGTACAAAAACACTGTCCCTAAATTAAATAAACTTAATCTTTAAAGTATCTAGGCATAACAGACAATGAGCTTAAGCTCTTATCAATGAGATATTGGAATAAATTACATACCTTAAATCCCAGAAGAAGAATAAACCAAAATTCAGAATAGAGAGATTTACAGATGTATCCATATGTCAGTATGCAACTCAAGCCTTTGTCAGTGACCTGCCAAAGATTGAAATATATAGCTAAGAATCTCTTATTTTGCAAAATGTTGAAAATCCTAACACTTTATTTCCATTTTCCTATCATAGAATGTAATTCTAAGATATTGTTAAAACAAAGAAATTAAAAACTTGGAAAGGAACAGAGGTGGGGGGAGTTACTTGGAGAGTGTCAGTAGTAGCCCCTCAATAGCTTGTGCACCAATGTTAAGTGCATTTTTATGATACGGTTTCAGAATGTTATGAAAACAGTCTTCTTGAAGAGAACAATTGGGCTTGTTTGAAGACACGTTTACTTAGTTTTAACAATGTTGTTTTAGATTGGATTTTATGGATGGCTTTTATAATATTTTATTTCATATATTGTAAACTATCTAGAATCAGAAAAGGAAGCAGCATATAAATTTTGGCATAGTAATTAATTTGTTAGCCCAAATTTGTCTAATCCTTTCCTGCTTCCCTTTCAAGTCAATGGACTCCTAGTCATTCTTGTTCTGTTGAGTATTGCATTCATCTTGCTTCATGTTTACCTAACAGTTCTGTCTAATCTGAAAATAGCTAATCCCTACTTCACAAGGTTCAACTTTTACATGTCTATGTAAACTACAGGCTTTTGTAACAGGTTGTAACATTCTTTTCACTCTTTTCCAAGCAGCTTTCACATCCTCTTTTAGTGTTCTTCCATTCATTCTTTTGGATACAAATTTATCTCTTTCTTTCGTTCACTCATTTTTAAATCATAAACAATCAAATCAATTGAGACAACTTTATTCCAGCCACTGATCAACATTTTGTAAAATTGCTGTAAGATGTTACAAAATACTGATTAAAAAGCATAAGTATTTCTAAAATCTTAGAAATGAGTAAAATCTATAAAAATAAATGTATTAATACCATAACACTATATACGCAGACAATACAATACTAAGAAATCTAAATATTAAATCTATTTTGTCAATAAAAGATTGAAATGTTGTGTATTAAGTACTGAACTACTGAGCATATGTTGAGGCAGAGGGCTAGTAGGAGAGAACTTGTATAGCATGTTATAGAATTCTTTCCACCTTAGGCAAAATCTTAGTTTCTGGCTGAGCCATCAGATTGATTGAAGTGCTTGAAATTATTTTCCATTTTTATTATTTGCATTTCTATCCTTTGTAGGTTGAAAAAGTTACTCCTAATTGTTTGTACGTAGCATGTGTTAAAAATTGATTCTTTTTATTTGGTTTTATAACCTCTTTTAAGATCAAATAGCTGATTCCTGAATGGGACAGTTACTGAATTTGTAACGTTTGAAAGTTATCATCAGATCTACCATAGCTTGCATGCAGTTCTAGTCTAGGGTTTCTGCCTAAAACAAAAGCTCACAAGATGCAAATGTGTTAATAATGAACTCCAGAGGTTGTATATCAGAACATTATATTGACTAATGCTCCTGAAGAATTTAATCTCTCAAGCCCATAGAGCTCAAGGGACCTATCCAAGGCAAGAAGCAGCCTGCCTCGCAGTCTCTTCAGGCCATCTCAGCCTAAGAATGGCTGGACCCAGTGTCACTGTCCCAAGCCTTGATGGGAATATCCAGAGAGGTCAAGAGGATTAAGGCCCACATGAAGAGACAGTGACAAATGATCCCTCTCCAGCAACAATCTAATTTTAAAGAAGTTAGTAGACTAAGAACATTGTATGAAATTAAATTGTACTAGATAGAACCTTGTATAGTGAACTTCTCACTAGTGCCAAATCCGGCTTTCAAATCGCTTACCAATGTAAAACCAGTGTTAGGATAATCCCAAATAAATTGGGACAGATAATTCTCCAGTTTGTCCCATCCAGAAAGCAATCTGTGAGAGGAAAGTTAGACATTTATAATTAAAACACCATGCCTGAGTCAACTGACTCTAGAAGCTATTGCTGGGTATTCACGACTCCAATTATATGATCAGGTTCAAAAGGTTATTTGATGAGTGTACAGGTGCATAATCACTTGTGGCACTTGTAATGGTATGTGGCAATGATTTTGGGACACAGGAGAAGAGATTCCGTCTAGGGGATGGTCAGATAAGACAGGGCATAGTCCACAGTTGTATAATGGGCAGATTAAGAAGCTCAGAAGTTTTCAGGCAGTAAAGGAGATGGCGGGAGATTTGTACTTTCAGGCTTACAAGATTCTGTTATTGCAGCCTTACATTAAAATAGAATTAGCTCATCTGGTCTGTATTTTTTATCTGGTCTACCTGGGACTGACACACCAGGAACAGCATTAACAGAATGCACTTGCTAACCTTGTAATTCTGGGGGCTCTAGGAAACCAGATTTCCTGCTTTACGTTCCCTTGGACCAGTTTCACGGCTTGGGCAAGCCCTTCAATTTTGAATAATATGTTTATCTTTAGTCATCATGCTGTAAGAGATAATCGGTTCCCTTTCAAAAGGACCAAGCAATATTTTCTTTGTGTCGGTGAAACATTTATCTACACTTCCTGGTGTCAAGGTCAGAGATAAGGCAGAAGAAACCTGGCAACTGTCCAAGGCAGAGGAAGCATTTTGGAGTGTATGAGCTGATGTAATGTTATTTAGAAAGGTTCTCACATTTTGGTATTGTTGGTTTGCTAAAAAAAACAACTGAATCACTGTCTGGCAATTATAGTTCAATTTAATATGAACAAAGGTCAATGGCTATGAAGTAGTTGGCTTAGAAAAAAGGGACAGTCTATGGAAATTTATCTTCCCACAGTTATACTATTATTACAAAAAGCCAGAACTTATTTTATTATAGTGTTGCAAGCTCATTTAGGTGAGATGGGCGGTATAGAAATTTAATAAATAAATGTTCAAAGTTCTTTTTATTATCTGAGCTTAAGGGAACACAACATTTGGTGTTTACTGGCTGCTTATTAATTAGAGGGTTGGAAATAATTTGAGTTTTTCTTGAGAGAATCCTCTAAAGACATCAAACGTTTTCTTCAGATTCTCACTTTTTACAGAAATAATCAAATAGTTAAAAGGCAATATATTCTTTAGAATAGCCAGTGTGCAAAGGGTCCATAATTTTCATTACAGAGAAGAAAATTTGACATTTAATCCGATTGCTGGGAGAGTATTTTGTAACTGCTTACTGGAGATTGTCCTCAGTAGAAAACTTTTGAAATGAAGAACTCATTATTCTCCATAGTGGGTGGAGCCATCATTCAGGATGGGTTGACCTCTGCCCATCAGCCAATGAGGACCCAGTCTGTTTTTTCCTTAAGCCGGGATACTTCTTGTGCCCTCCCAGCTTAGACTCGGTCCTCAGCGAGGACGATCGTGGCAAGTCTAGCTCCCATCCTGAATTTTGGTGTTTTCTCTCGGAAGACTGATCTACTGCCTTTTCTGGGTCTACGGTCTGTGAGTCTTGCTTCTCCCTTCGTTATCGGGAGGTTCAGATCTGCGTATCCCTCGGCTGTGGGGGCTTCAGCTCCAGCTGGCCTTCGGGCCCGGAGTCAGGACATTGCGATTGGTTACGCGCGCGGGGGGGGTATCTCTACCCTCCCTCCCACCCCACGATCGGACTAAGAGTTTCCATCCGTGCCTTCCCAGCCTCGATTACAGGCTCCGTGGCACTTCGGAACGGAGCTGGGCAAGAGAGCTGTCATCCTCTCTCTCAAGCCACTCTCATTCCGGGCAAAATACCTTTTGCGCTTCAGCCGCGGCTTGCGCTTTGGGATTCCACCACCCCCCCCCCCGTTCATCAGGTCTCCTTCTCAACTGTCAGCGCGGATCAGCTGTTCGGCGCTGATCCGCTTCCACCGGCTACCAACTATCGACCCTCAGAGCGTGCTCGGGTCGGCACATTGTCTTGGAGGATTAGGAGACCTGGGGGATCGTGACTGGGGCCCTCTGAGCTTGCTCGGGCCGGGGGTGTGAGCCTGGCTGCCCGCGTTCCCGCCATTTCTGGCGCGGCAGTTGGAGCGGCCATTTTGCCAGGCCCCGTCGGTAGTGCCATCAAGATGGCAGCCGCTGTTCCTCAGGGCGACAAACCAGGCGGCAAACGAAGCAAGAAAACTGACAGGCCGGTTCCGGATGAGGAGCAACCTCCCTCCTCAGGCCATGGCAGTACAAAGCGCCATCGGACCACGGTGGTGGTCTCTAAGGTGACCCAGAGGGCAGAAAGACGCCGTGATAAGGCGCTGGAGAAACTGATAGCCAGGTCGTCCAGGGGAGTTTCCTCTGGCAAACCCTGCACTGACCGCCCCCCCCCGATAACTCAGACTCTTCTACAGGGGGGGAGGGGCTCGGCCTACTGGCCCTGGACTCAGTGGGACCAACGTTGGTGAGTCCTGATCTGTGGGGCCCGGGGGGCTTAGTGGCTCCTACTGCCGCTTCTCAACGTGCAGCTGATCTCGGGCCTCCCGCCCCGGACAATTCGCAGGCTGACGTCTTACACTCGTCTCCTGCCCCTCCCCCTCCTTCCACTGGGCTGGACACTGTCGCCCTTCAGCAGTTGATTGCTGCAGCGGTGCAGCAAGGGCTTAAAGCCGGCCTTCGCGCCATGGGCACTGAGTTCCCATCGGGCATGGGGGATCCTTGTGAGGGGGTCCCATCTTCATCTAGGGCGGGTCCCCTTCCCAGTCAACGTCTCCTGGACGATTACTCCGATGTCTCGGAGGCGGCCAGCCAGGGGGAGTTGTCGGAGGACGTTGAGGGGGCTGTGCTGGAACTCTTGGAGGACGAGTCCCTGGAGCCCGACCAGCCGGTATCGTCTGGCCTCTTCCACCCGGCCTTATTCAAATCCCTGCTACATAAGGCACGGACGATGGCTGGGCTGGATGACCCGGCCCTGGACGGTTCGGCGACCCAGGGCCCTAGTCAAGATCCCCTCTTTTCTGAGGTCAAGCCAGAGACTTTCCCACCCCACAGCTATTCTTGGATACTGTTATCAGGCAGTGGGCTAGTCCGGCTTCCGGTCCTTCTCCTTCTTCTATGGAGAAGAGATTCTTCAATGTGGCTCCTGAGCTGTCAACTGTCCTTGCCCCCCCGACTGTCGACCACCCCGTCCTGGGCCTTTATACTCCAACGGCCCTCCCTGGCGACTCAGAGGAGTTGCTCAAGCCAGAGGATAAACGACTTGAACAGGCCCTCCTCCGGTGTCACCAGGCGGCTGCCTGGGCGATCAGGGCCTCCTCTACTTCCTCCTTTTTCGCCAGGACCTCGCTCCTGTGGTTGCGTCAAGTCCAGGAGCACTTACCGACTTCTGATCTCAGGGCGCAGCAGGACTTGAACAAGTTGTTTGCGGCTTCCCAGTTTATGGCGGATGCCACCCTGCACGCCTCACGTTTTGCGGCCAAAGCGATGGCGGCGTCAGTGGTGGCCAGGAGGATGCACTGGCTTAGACAGTGGCCTGCAGATACCCGACATAAGTGGAGACTGGCGTCGGGCCCTGTCCGGGGGTCTCAGCTGTTTGGAGAGTCGTTGGAGCCGTTACTGGTGGAGTCCCGGGATCGGAAAAAGATCCTTCCTTCGCTGTCACGTAGGGGTAACTTCCGGCAGGCCCCCTTTTACCGATGCCCCTTTCGGGCGGGGGACCAGGGTTCCTTCCTCCCCCGGGCCCCTGGTCCCTTCGGATCCAGACAGCGTACGCCTCTGGATAGACCCTCTCGGGGTGGACAGGCCAGGCGTTCCTTCCGGGGTGGTACCGGGTCCCGCCCCTTCAGACGATCCAGGTGGTGAGGGGTTTTCCTGCCCGGTAGGGGGCCGTCTTTCCCTCTTTTCGGAGGCTTGGCACCGGACAACCCAGGACTCCTGGGTCAGGCGGACCATTAAACATGGCCTTTTGCTGGAGCTCCTTTCTGTTCCCCCGAATTTCTTTGTCCGCTGCCCAGTGTCCAACTTGCCATCCAAACGGGCACTCATGGATGCAGCAGTCCAACACCTGCTGGAAATTAGGGCCATCCAGCAGGTGCCCTGAGAGCAGCAGAGGAGGGGCTTCTACTCCATTTTGTTTGTTGTGCCCAAGTCTTCGGGGGGTTGGAGAGCGATCCTTGACCTAAAACGTTTGAACAGATATGTCTCATATCGTAAATTTAAGATGCACTCCCTCTCTTCCATCCTGGCCGGCCTCCGTAAAGGGGATTTCATGGCTTCCCTGGATCTCACTGAGGCCTACCTGCATGTGCCCATACACCGGCAGCATCGCCGCTTCCTCCGATTTGCCTATGCAGGTAGGCACTTTCAGTACAGGGCTATGCCCTTTGATCTCTCCTCCGCCCCCAGGGTTTTCACAAAGATCCTGGCGGTCCTGGCGGCTCACCTTAGGTCCCTCCCGGTGCACGTCCAGTGTTACCTGGATGACATCCTGGTGCACGCGCCTACTGTGGCCCTCGCGTTGCACAATCTCCAGGTAACCATCCGGACGCTTCGTCAGCACGGGTTCGAGATCAATCTAGACAAGAGTCACCTCTCCCCTTCCACCTCTATCCTGCATCTAGGCACTATTATTGATTCCCTGGAGTGTAGGGTTTCCCTTTCCCAGGAGAGACAGGTGAGCATTTCGCGCCACCTCTCCCCTTCCACCTCTATCCTGCATTTAGGCACTATTATTGATTCCCTGGAGTGTAGGGTCTCCCTTTCCCAGGAGAGACAGGTCAGCATTTCGGACCTGGTGCTACTGGTACAGCGCAAGCGCAGGGTCCCCCTGGCGCTCCTGTCTTCTCTCCTGGGGAAAATGATCTCGTGTATTTCCATTACGCCTTGGGCGAGACTACACTCCAGGGAACTCCAATGGTTCCTTTTACCCTTCCAGAAGGCAGGTCAAGGAACGTCCCAGCACCGGGTTCTGGTCCCTCCAGTAGTACTTCACTCCCTTGCCTGGTGGAGGTCGCCAGCCATGTCAAGAGGCTCCCTCTTCATCGAACCACATCGGATCGTCGTTACAACCGATGCCAGCCTCTTGGGCTGGGGGGCTCACACGCTGGATCAGATCGCCCAGGGGCGTTGGGGAGCGGCGGAGATCTCCTGCTCCATAAATTGGTTAGAACTTCGGGCAGTGTCTCTGGCGCTTCGTCACTTCCGCCACCTGGTGGCAGGTCGCCACGTCCTCGTCCTGACGGACAATACTACGACAAAAGCGCACATGAACAGGCAGGGGGGCACGCGCTCCCGGTCCTTGATGAGGGAGGCCCTCCGCCTGGGTCTGTGGGCAGAACATCACCTTCTGTCCCTGGTAGCAGATCACATTTCGGGCGTCAAAAATGTACAGGCGGATTGGCTCAGCCGCTCTGTCGTGGACCAGGCGGAGTGGCGTCTACATCCGGCCCTCTTCGTCCAGATATCACAAAGGTTAGGGGCCCCGTTGGTGGACCTTTTTGCGACCCCGGAAAACGCACAACTCTGTCGATTCTTCTCACGATTTCAGACCCAGGGGACAGGGGGCGTGAACGCCCTACGGAGCCCTTGGCCCTCCGGCCTCCTTTATGCTTTTCCCCCGCTTCCGATCCTGCCCCTGGTGGTCTGCAAGTTGTTGGAGGAACAGGCGGAACTCATCCTCGTGGCACCTTACTGGCCCCGCAGGGCCTGGTTTGCGGACCTCCGGGCGCTGTCGGTGTTCCCCCCGTGGAGGTTGCCTATGTGCGCGGATTCTCTCAGCCAGGGGACCCTTCTTCATCTGGACCCCGGGTGGTGGCAGCTGACCGCATGGCGGTTGAGTGGAGCGCTTTGAGAGGGCGGAGTTACGATCCGGCGGTTATACTCACCATCTTGGCTTCCCGCCATCCGGCGACCCAGAGAATCTACGCATCTACCTGGAAGGCATTCTGCACTTGGTGCGAGGCGGAGCGTCTATCTCCTTTTCGGCTTCCTTTGCCCAAGGTATTGGCCTTCCTCCAGAGAGGACTGGACCGTGGTTTGGCGCCTAACACGATTAGGAGACAGGTAGCGGCTCTGTCATCGCTTCTATCCTCTGACCAGGCGATTTCGTTGGCAAGGTGCCCGACGGTCCGGAGTTTCCTCCAGGGTGCGAGCAACCTCCGTCCCCCACCGGTTCGACGTTTTCCTACCTGGGACCTTCCGAGGGTTTTACAGTCCCTCACAGGTCCTCCTTATGAACCTCTTCGTGAGGCTTCCCTTCGGCATCTGTCGTTCAAGGTTTCATTTTTGATTGCCATTACATCGGCACGTAGAATTTCGGAGTTGTCGGCTCTGTCAGTTAGGAAGGATCTCTGCGTCTTTCACGCGGATCGGGTGGTCCTCAGGCTGGACCCTTCGTTCATTCCGAAGGTGAATTCGCCGTTCCACCGGGCGCAGGAACTTGTCTTGCTAAATTGCCAAATTTTTGTCCGGGGCCGAATCATCCATTGGAGCGGCGCTGGCACTCATTGGATGTGCGGCGAGCCCTTCGGATATATATTCAGCGGACTCGAAATTTCCGTCAGACAGAAGCACTCCTGGTCGCTTTCCATCCAGCCTCCTTAGGTCGTAAGGTGTCATCTTCCACTATTGGTCGCTGGCTCAGAGGCACCATTGCCAAAGCGTACGAGCTTGCTTCTCTCCCTCGACCGGCGGGTATAACGGCACATTCTACTCGCAGTGCGGCGTCCTCGGCGGCATGGGCGGCTCGGGCGCCTTGGGAAGAGGTGTGTCGTGCGGCGACGTGGACGTCCCCCACGCCGTTCATTCGCCATTACAAGATAGACTCCTATGCCTCAGCGGATGCGGCCTTTGGTCGGAGGGTATTACAGCGTGTAATTGAGAGGGCCACCTCGGGCTCGGAGACTTTGCCCACCCCTTGAAGGGACCTTTCGCTTTGGTATGTCCCATCCTGAATGATGGCTCCACCCACTATGGAGAAGGGGCGTTGGTCTTACCTGAGACGCCTCTTCTCATAGGGTAGAGCCATCATTCAGTCCCTCCCATTTTTGGCGGTTGTTTTTCACTGTCTCTCTTCCGTGTTCGTGTTGGGGTGTTGTTCTCCTCTTCGGTTGGTGGCCCTTGGTTGGGGGCATTATTGGCTGGGCTTGGTTTGATTTGGCTATTTAGTTCGGGATGGGAGTTCACTCGTTTTTCTACGGTTTGCCACGTCGAGTCTGATCGGATTCATCTAAGCTGGGAGGGCACAAGAAGTATCCCGGCTTAAGGAAAAAACAGACTCGGTCCTCATTGGCTGATGGGCGGAGGTCAACCCATCCTGAATGATGACTCCACCCTATGAGAAGAGGCGTCTCAGGTAAGACCAACGCCCCATCTACAGTTGTTTTGTTGCTTTGACTGGTTTCAAAGGTCCAGAGCTGGTCCTGTGTTGTTGTTGTTTTCCTACCCATAGTGTCAGATGCTTTTAAGTTGCAGGTCAGGAGTTTAAATTTATAAAATAGATAAAATCTTAAGAGAAATTCAAATAAAATAAAATAGGATTTCAAGAATAAGAAAACAATAACAGAAGCTGAATAAAATGAAAATATCTCGAGCTAGCTAAAGAAGCTGCTAGTCCAACACCATTTTAGGGGGGGGGGAGCCAACCAATACTTTCCACTTCATTCCTTTTCCACATAGATGCATGAATAGATTTTTGTTTAAATCATGCATTCAAAACCAAAAGTCCTTTTTCTCATTTACCAGTCACAATTCTCATTCATTCTTGGGTCTACAATGGAATAATGACTTAATTTTTTTTTGTATTATCTAGTTTTGTCACAGCATCCATTCATATCTTCTGAGTACTTTTTGGTTCTTTCATTATCATTCACTGGAGTACAGCAATGCAACTATGACCAACCAAAAGATTCCTTCTGTCTAATACAAGAACCTAGGTGACACCAATTTATTATTTCAAGCATATGTTTAGCCCTTTTGTTCATAATTAAAGCTAAACCTACTCTTTCCTACATGTATTCAACCTCACTCCACAAGACCCGACTACCTACATTCAGATCTATTATATTCTCTCCCTTTCTTTTAGATCCACAAACACTATTTTTCATTCATACTCCTTATCATTTACTTGTCTTACTATGTGCTAGTGATTTCTGTAATTTGTTATTAAATGCACAGAGAAAACAAAAGTACTGCACCTTTCATCATTTCAAAATGAAGCATTCTAAGGAGGAAGTATTGTATCTTTTCTAGGCCAATTATCTTTAATAGTTATATAATATTGTTTTTTTAATTAATTTTTATTAAACATTTTCTAAAAAAGATTTTTACAATCTACTTTTTGACAATTATCCCATATCGTATTACATCCATGTTACATCCATTTGTCCCTCTTTTTAATTTACAATTAACTATAGATATAAATCCATCTTTATATATATTTCTATTTACATTACACAATACTACTTTCATTTCTTGTATGTCGATTCCATTTCTACATTATCTTAGCACCTTTCTTACTTCTGTACCTTCTTTAAAATTAGTCTTTCTCAATCTATACATCTGTTGTCTAACCATTTATACCAATCGTCCCATATCTTATAATATTCTGATTCTTCTTTATCGTTCATTTCTTTTGTAAGCCTGTCCACCTCTGCACACTCTAAGATTTTTTTTAATCACACAGTCCTCTGAAGGTATCTTGTTGTTCTTCCAATTCTGTGCGAATACTGTTCTCGCCGCTATAATAATGTGTAAAATTAAGTATTGCATCTTTTTATCATGACTCCCTGTAAATATCCCTAGTAAGAATAGTTCCGGTTTCATTTCTATTTGTTGGTTTGTTATCTCTTCAATCCATTTCCTTATCTTTTGCCAATACTGCTTTGCTTTTTGACATGACTACCACATGTGGTAAAATGTTCCTGGATGTTGTTTGCATTTCCAACATTCTGGCAATATGTTGGAGCAGGGGTGGGTTCCAACTTACCTTGCTGCCAGTTCGCTCCCTCCCGTGCCGCGTGGGCGTGCCTCGTGGGCGCACGCGCGCATGCGCAGTAACAAAAAATAAAAAATAAAAAGCCAAAAAAAAAGATGGTGACTACATGCACAGTGCCAGAAGTCGGCTTCTGTGCATACTCAGAAGGGGAAAAAAAATTTTTTTAATTCAAAAAAAAATTCCGAAAAAAATAAAAAAAAATTCAAAAAAAAGATGGCGGCCCCCACGGACCGGCGCCGACCGATCCGGTTCAGTGACATCATCGTGACGTCACCAGCGGGCCACTACCAGTTCAGGAAAACCAGTCAGAACCGGGAGGAACCCACCCGTGTTGGAGTACACTTTTGCTATCCTTGCTGGTGGAAGATGCCATCTATAGAACATTTTGTAAATATTTTCTTTATATGCTACAGACTTCATCAATTTGTAACTTTTGCTCCAGACCTTCTCCCATTTCTCCAGTTCTATATTGTAGCCAAAATTTTGTGCCCATGTTATCATCACCTCTTTCACTACCTCCTCCTCCTATAACTCAGCAAATAATTGTAGAATTTTGTGATCATTTTGTCCTCTGGACCTAGTATGATTTTATCTAATTCGTGTTCCTCTTTCTGGAATCCATATTGTTCAGCATCCTTTTTGTATCTGGTTTTTATCTGTAAATACGGTCACCAGTCAATTTCTATACCCTGCTCCTTTAATTCTCCTCTTGTTCAATTCTCCTTGTTCCTTTAATATTTCTTTATATGTTTTCATTTTGTCCATGTCCAATAAGTTTGGGTATATTAGTGCTTCCATTGTCGAAAGCCAAGTAGGTATTTTGCTGTAGTGATTTCTTTTAATTTTTTGCCAGACTTGTATGAGTGCATCTCGAATTAGATGTCTTTGAAAGTAACTGTGGGTTTTACTTTTGCCATCCCACAGAAAGGCATGCCAGCCCCTCTGAAGATCATGCCCTTCCAGAGTCAAGATTGTTTTATTTTTTAATAGTATCCAGTCTTTTATCCACGTAAGGGTTGCTGCATGGTAGTAGGTCTCCCAATCGGGAAGACCAAATCCTCCTCTTTCTCTCTTATCTTGTAAAGATTTTAGTTTAATTCGTGGTTTTTTCCCTTGCCATATATAACTCATTATTATTTTATTTAGATCATTAAAAAATCTTTTACCTAATTTTATCGGTATGACCTGGAATAAAAATAAAATTCTGGGCAGTATAGTCATTTTAATAGAAGCGATCCTACCTATGATCGATAATTGAAGTTTCTTCCATATTTCTACATCTTTTTACCTGATGCACTAATCTACCATAGTTGTCGTCTTTCAAAGTTGAGCATTTAGCTGTTATCCAAATTCCCAAGTATTTTATTTTTTTCGTGACCTGTATACCCTTTCTCTCTTCCCACTCTCTATCTTGTTTTTTCGTAAGATTTTTTGTTATTGCTTTCGTTTTGTTTTTATTAATTTTGAGTCCTGCTACTTTTCCGTATTCTTCTATGTGCTGGAGCAATTTGGTTCCTGTCTGTAATGGTTGTTCTAGTATGAATACTAGGTCATCGGCAAATGCTTGGAGCTTGTACTCTTCTTTTTTAATTTGTAAGCCCTTTATTTCCTGTTCACCTCTAATCCTAATTAGTAAGACTTCTAACGGCAAAATAACAAGGGAGCTAGTGGACATCCTTGTCTCACTTCCTTAGCAATATTAAATGCTCCCGTGGTATCCCCATTTATTATTATTCTTGCCGTTTGGGTTGTGTATATTTTTTCCACCATTCTTATGAATTTTTCTCCAAAGTTCATTTTTTCCAATTGTAAGATTATAAATTTCCAATTTAAATTGTCGAAGGCCTTCTGGGCATCAAGAAAAAGCTGTTTGTTTTCCGGAATGGGCTTCATAATATTCTAGTGTGTCAATTATAATTCTTATATTGTTTTTTATGTTCCTTTTTAGGAGGAAACCATTTTGGTCCGTGTGTATTAATTCATTTAATACTTTTTTGAGTCTTTCCGAAATAATGGCTGCAAATATCTTATAGTCCACGTTCAATAACAAAATAGGTCTGTAGTTTCGAATTTGTGTGTGATCTGTATCTTCCTTAGGAATAATTGAAATAAGGGCGGTTATATAATATTGTTAAAATCATTCATTGGATTGTACAAAGCTCAAAACTGGAAAAGGGAACAATAATTTTTTGGGCTTTCTGTCTGCTACAGGAAATCCTCGCAAAGAGATTTTGTGATTTACCAATTCTTAGCACAGAAACAGATATCTAAGTGCATTCCTTGGGTTCTTCCTCACTACATTCAAGAATGCAACTAGTCCGATGATTCCCTCATCAAGCAAGATCATATGGGTGCTACTGAGTTTTTTGAGCTTGGTTCAAGTAGTGCACAGCACAAATTGTTCTTGCAGTTGGAGGGGATTCCCTGGGATTATGCAATAGTGATTACGTACCACCTGGTCAGGTTTAACTCTTAGTGATCTCATAGATATTCTCCATGAACTCAGTAATGACAGAAAAATTGATGTAAATATTAAGATCCAGAAAGTTTTCTGGGAATTTTCTTATACAACTGCTTCAGAGATTCTAAAATTCCAGCTTAACATTCAAATTATTTTTCTCATGACTCGCAATGAATCCTGTTCTGCAAATCTTGGCTTACAGCTGAGAGAAACTATATTTCATAATTACTAATTAATTTATTCTGGACATGTGCAGAGGCATTCTGTTTACTATACATATACCAACATTCAGTCCTAGCAATTGAATTTCTTCACAATCCCAAGCGCAAGAATGCAGGGATCATCATTAAAAGTAAGCCTGGTTGGACCTTTCTCCTTGAACATTTGATGGGACAAACTTATATGTTTGCTTCCTGGCACATGTAGAATTTGATGGTTAACTGGTTTTGTAATTGTTCTGGGGAAGGGTATTTTCAAAATAGGGATACTTGATCCAAAAGATTCATATCTCTCACCTCTTATAGTCTGTAACCCTACCTTTTTCCTGTACTATTTCAAAATTTTTTTCCCTGAGATTAGTAATGATCTACGTGCCTTTTTAAAATTTCAGTGCCTTTTATACTACTTAAAAGAGAATTCTGATGAACTTATAATTTTGTGAATGGGGCTTCCATGGAGATATAGCCAGAGGTGGGATTCAGCAGGTTCTGACCAGTTCTGGAGAACCGGTAGCGGAAATTTTGAATAGTTCGGAGAACCGGTAAATACCACCTCTGACTGGCCCCGCCCCCATCTATTCTCTGCCTCCCGAGTCCCAGCTGATCGGGAGGAAATGGGGATTTTGCAGTAACCTTCTCCTGGAGTGGGGAGGGAATGGAGATTTTACAATATCCTTCCCCTGGAGTGGGGTGGGAATGGAGATTTTACAGTATCCTTCCCCTGCCACGCCACACCCACCAAGCCACGCCCACAGAACCGGTAGTAAAAAAAATTTGAATCCCACCACTGGATATAGCAAACTGAGGAAGGTTCCGCAAGGGCAGAGACTGGTGAGTAGACAGGTTCCTTAAAACCTCTCCAATAAAGATTGCCCACATGTGCTCCAGACAGCTGTTCCTCATGAAGTTTTCCACAGGTTTGAGCACCAGGAGATGACAGGATCAGTCACTTTGCTGAGAATCACAGTGGAGCTTTTTAAATGCAAATTTAAGTTCAAACCTCACTTTCTAATCACTTTTGGAAATTGCCTATTGATTATCTTAAAGCTATCAGAGACCTTTGGAATGACAAGTTTGAAAAGTCTTCATCAGATGAATTTATCTTCAACCCTGAACCAAAAAAATTAATTAAAATTAAGCTTGCGAACTTAAAAGAATTTAAAATAAACAACAAAAACCTACATATGTTTTTCGGTCTAGGAAAGTTATAAATGGATTAAGGGTCCAAATAAATTTGGGATATTTTTACTCTAAAGTTTTGGGATTTATTGTAAAAATTAACAACTTCTCCTGGGAAACAGTCTTATTTTGGCTATTCTAGTATTGCAAGTTATAACAAAAGTGATGATTTTAGAAACTGAATATCAGAGGTTACTAAAGATTTTAAGCAGAATACAAGCCTGATGTTAGCTAATACATAAAATAAATAAAAAGTGGTATATATTCTTAACTTTGTGTACATGTCTTGCAGATAATCTCTGGTTTGCCTAGTCAACTTTTAACTCGGAAATTATCCATGAATAACTTGCATTAATTATGTTCAGAGATGCTTCACATACGCATGGAGAGCAGAAATATCCAATTTTTATAGTAACAGACAATTACATTTTCCATCATGATTCAAAACAAAAAGGTTAACATTTACTATTTGATATTCAGTCCTCTAATTTGAATCTTTCTCTGTCTTACCTTCACATCTGCATTAAGATTTTGGAGACACTGGACTGGGTCCAAGGAGATCCATATTAAGAGCAGGATAATATCAGCCAGAACTAACAGTGATAACATCACCAGCAGCTGAAAATCTTTGATAATCTGCAATGCAAATATTCAATATGCCCATTTCATGAGGTATTCATAATTTCTTTACAAAAAATGCGATATTTTTCTTTAGATTTGACAACTATCAGTCTGATTGTTTCTTTAGTAATTCAGTCTGCTTAAGGGCCAATGTGGATTGTTCACCTCTCTGAAACCCTCCTTCCAAATCCAGTTCCCCTCAAGGTCAACAATCTGATGATGCCACTTCCTTTCTGCACAGAATTATAGAAGTTAGAAATATAGAGTGATCTAGTATAGTGGGATAAAATATAATTAACACATACAAAATATAGGATTAATAACAATAGCAAAAACTGATGCAAGCATAACTACTCTCTTCTAAGGGAAAATATAAAGTACAGCAATAAAACTTGTTAAGTCAAGACTTTGCAAAGGAACAGCAAAAGAAAGGAAAGATTGGAAATGTGCTTAGACAGACTCATAATTATATATACTAAAGATCAAAATAATGTCCAAAATAGACAGAAATGAAACATCAATCTAAAATTAGATTGTAAGAAACAACTCTTGCTGACTTTTACTGGAAATATTTTTTAAAATAATTTTTATTAAAAATATTACATAGAACATAAAAACCACCACAAACAAATAAAAAGAAAAACCAGAAAAAAAACAGAAGTGCAGAAAGGAAGAACAAAAAGAAATAGGAAGATAAAACATTGGATTGCCTTTCCAGCAAATATAAGCACAATTACTAAATTATCTCTTACTCTATGATCACAAAAGAAAGTTAACTCTTTTCTATTATCCCATTTTTTCTAATCAAAACTACAAATTATAATTGCAATTTTCCACTTTATGCAAAAATTCTATAATGAAGACCTAGTCAGTCATGACTTTTGCTGGAAATGTTGATGATAATCACACATATATGAATAAAATGGGGTATAATAAATAAAAATAAACATAGAAATTAATTCCAATAAGGTTTATCAGACCATAAAGTTGTAAAACATAAAACAGATGAAACCTAACTAGAGATGTGAAGGCCTGGAAAAAAAACCAGTTTTTTTCCGTTTTTTTCCTGAAGGCTTTTTTGTTTTTTTCCAAAAAATTGGAAAAATTGAAAAAAGAAAAAAAAACATTGTGGAATATTTTATTTTAACATGATGAATAAAATATTTTAAGACAGGGTGTTCAAATATTTTCCAAATCATTTCTTTAAAAAATGTATGATATCAGATTATTCGAATTTCTGTGCACTGAGGACAAGCAAGTCCTAGGTAACAAACTGAACCCTCCACTGCAAGAACAGTATGCATTTCTTCCTTTAGGAGGTGCTGCTATTGTAACAAGAAAAAGGTTTCAGTTTTGCTTTTGCATGTTCGTGGGTGTGTTTGGTTTGTTCTGTCCTCTTCACTAGGCCTCAAAAGCATAGTTGAAGATCTTAAAGTACCCAGGAGTGTAAGAAACACTGTTCTTGATCAGGATGTCTTCTGGGTTCAGCTGCAAAATTCCCTGAAGATTCTAAAGCCAA
>QLTV01000867.1:1613376-1641426 GCA_003457575.1 Thermophis baileyi
CAGGAAATATGAAAAATTTGGTTTTGAAAATTGTTTTGTGGAGGCTTTTTGGCTGTTCCACAGAAACTAGTAATCAGTTCAGGAGATTGTTGCTCCCTTTTTTACAAATAAATATTATAAAAAAGTAAATTCTGTTTGTCATCATTGTTTGGCTACACTATATTTTTAATATGCTAGTTGTGATAATTTTATGCCAAGTCAAATTGTCCATAGTCATATTTTATGTTCCTAAAGTAACAGAATGACTTTCAATCTTAAAAAGACAAAAAAGTGCTAATGTGGCATTTTTTTCAATTTTTCCAAAAATTTCCGTTTTTTCCCCAAAAAAACCCGGAAAAAAAACGGGTTTTTTTCCGAGCTTCAAAATTTCCGGAAATTTTACATCTCTAAACCTAACAAGGGGCCATACTGCTTAGACATTGAACTAACTTTTTGGGAGTGGGGAGCAAAGAAATCTATTTCTATAGATTAGGTTAGTGCTAGCATTTGATGCAGACTGTAAATATTGTCACTGAGGTAAATTGGAATTCACCACTAATATGCCTCCAAGTCTATCATTCAACACAGTGATAACCAACAGTTTTCCCTTAGGATGACAGTAGAAACATTCTATAGGTCAGTTTTACAAGCTATCTTGCTCTCATTTCTCCCCTCCTTTCCACAGAAAATTAAAATAAATTGCTAACAATCCTATTCTTATTCAGTATATTGTGTGTTCATGTATCTGTTCATTTGTCAAAATAATATGAACTCTTATTATGGCAGGAAACCATTCTGCTGGGCAAAGCACTATTCTTGCTTCTTTTAGGCTTTCAATCAGGCACTTTTTCCTTTTTGCAACTACTCCAGTTTTGAAGAACACGATAGAGCCTTCCTATTTATGAGGGTGAGCAAAGTAATGGCTTGCTTGAACCAGTGATTGGGAGGAAGGATGAGACAAAAAATGAATAATAAAACCACAATGTCTAATCTTATCTGGTTTCTATGTGTCTAAATAGAAACCATGTAGAATTACAGTCAAATTTACTAATAAAATTGTGTGCATTTCCCCCCAGAACAGTTGGGTTGCAGTAGATACTGATCAAGTTTGTGCTCAGAAGTATGCTCAAGCAAAAGCAATTTTAAAAAAAACCAGCCTGCACGCAAACTTCAGCATGGCAACAACAAACATCAGATCAAATTAACAGAGTTGGAAGGGACCTTGCAGGTCATCTAGTCCAACCCCCTGCCCAAGCAGGAGACCCTTACATCTGCCTCTACCTAGGATCGAACTCACAACCTCCTGATTGTGAGGCAAGAGCTCCACCTCTAGGCCTCAGCAGCTGGTTGGAAGAAATGTCCCATCTGGAGTGCCAAATTGTTGGAAGAAATGTCCATCTGGGTTCAGTTCCAAGTGAGGAAAAAGACACTGGAAACATGGAGACTGCTTGGAAAGATGGTTTAATGGTGTACAGGAGCACATGGCTTGAGTTCCTGAACAGAAAAGGCAGTCACATGCTTCAAGATGTTGGGTGAAGAAGAAAAAAAAGGGGCGAGATGCTGAGAGTGCCTGAGTTTTATACCCTCTGTTGGGCCCCACCTTAGTTTCCTGTTCCTGTGTAAGAAATGATTGGTTGTCAGACTCCCAGGGGGCAGGGGTCTTAGCTAACTTTGTAGGCTGTCTGTTGAACCTTGCTGGCTGATGTAATCTTCCCAGATGCCATGTGGTGAGATGGGCAGAGGGCTAATCCTATCTTTGTTATGTAGAATAGACTGGCCATAATGGCCCATTGACAGGTGGGGGGCTGAGTTTCTGCCTCTCTGAGTTTCTACTTCTCTTTTAGGGGAAATATTCTGCCTTTTTAATATTTTCTAAAATATTTCATTTTCTAGGAGAGGGGTGGGTTTTAACTTCCAACAATCCCCCCTTTTTGCCAGAACATGTGGGTGGAACACACATGTTATTGGCAAAATATTAAAAATTGATCAGATCAGGGAGACTTGATGGGTGCTTAAGAACTATCATCAAAAAGTCCAGCTTTGCTCCTCTTTCTGTGAGCAAGACTTACCACTCTTTTGTCTGGAACCTTTTGAGTGAATACTCTGTATAAACGCCAACTCTTTCCCAGGATAGGGCCCAAAGCCAAGGAACCACTTATGTATAATATACAAATTCTCACCTGTTGGAATGGGAAAGATCCATCAGTCTAAATGTAAAATTACATGGTAGGGGAGATTTGGAATATTCCTGGATGAGTGATATGCAACCTATTCTAGAAGACATAGCACATTTTCAAAAGAGGAAGTATAGTATACAAACAGAAGATAACTGACCCAGCAAATTCATAATTAAAGCTCCAAGTTGCTCCTAAAACTCAAGCTGTAACCACAACTAGATAGACAATAGTTACTGTAATCTGTTATAGAGGAAGCCACATTTAAAAACTTGTCTTAAAAACATGTACACCTAAGTATCTACGAGGGAGGGATGGGGACAAGGGATAAAATGGGAACCATGATACCTGTGAGTGACCTATTTGCATCAGAACTTAAGTATGAGGTGAGGGGCTGCAATATCAGAACCTAAGTATGAGGTGAGGAACTGCATCATAATTCATAGCTGGCACATATATCTCTGTATCACCTGACTGCCTGAATGTTTATTCCTAAAGTTTATTTGGGATGAAGAACCTACTGAACTACGTTCACCCAAAGTACTAGGCCCCCATTATTTACAGAACAAAACCAGAATGACTGGATTCACATCCGTTATAAATTATCATTGCAGACTATAGTGGCTATATTTATGTAACACTAAAACTTAATTTGTTTGGTTGTGGCCTAGTAAATTATCTGAACCTAGCCAATGATTTAGCAGATGACTAGGCATAGGAAATGGCAATGCTAATATAAACCTGTTTCTTCTGATCACTTGCTAGGACAGGAGTTCTCCAACTATGGATTTGAACTCCCTCCCAAGAAATACCAGCAACTTCAGTAAAGGGTTACAATTTTTTAAAATCAGATGAGGCTTGCCCAGGCAGAGTGGGAGTCGATCAAACCTTGCTCTGAACTTTGCTCCTTACTTATGCAAATTTGAAGTACGCAGATGCAGTATTGCAAATTTGGAGAACTGAGATATACAGATTAAAGATTAAAAATAAGTTGTATGTTTGATTCTTGTCCAACCCCATCTCCAAAAAGATCATTAATGATGAAGTTCATACATACATACATACATACATACATACATACATACATACATACATACATACATATATATTTAATTTGTGCACCACCTGCTCCTGACTATGGCATAAACATATCATAGCAACACCATTTTACTGCTATGTCCCAGTTACCTCATCTCATCCCCAACCCACAAGTGGGAGAATCTTACATTCTCTTTTTTGTTTAAAGCCTCAAGCTATATAAAATCTGCAGACTTTGTTACCCATTTCTTCAATGGGTGGAGGGGGAAGGCTTTCTGCCCTTCTCTCACAAATGTCTGCACCAAAAAAGTGAGAACAGTTATGGTCATATATTGCCATATATGTACCCACATTGTGGATAGAGAGGGCCATTGGTTTGAAAGAGGAGTAAAAGAGGTTATTTATGTTAACACTGAGCAACCCTGACTCAACAGAGGGGGAAGGATAAGACACATCTCCTGTCTACAAAGCTATTCTTTCAGCAGTTCCAAGAAGATTCCACCCCATTTGCACTGTGATACAGATGACCCTGAGGGCACAGATAAACCCCCCTAGTAGCCTCAAGAGCTCTCAGGGAGAATGCTAATGACCAGATGACTGCAAAGAAATATGATCCTTCGACCCCCACCCATCTTGTCGGAACTAATCCTTCCATCATCCCCACCATCCAGCCAGAACTGAATAAACTTCTTGGATGAGAAGCGAAACGTCTTCCTCCTCCTCAGGGAAAAAACAGTCCATTTGCCTTTTGAAAAAGCATCTTTGAGACAACTATGATCCGGATAACAGAATTTCTACATTTAGGATTACCATACTTGAGCTGCAACATTGCACATAAACACCAGATGGCAGCAGAAGATACAGAAAACTAAATGGAGCTAAACTGGGAAGGGTCTATTGGCATAACAAAACCTCACTAGTACTCTTCCGGTACAAATACAGAGAAAACACTAGGTAGGCCTGATGAAAAGTGGGGGAGGGTTCTCTGTATACCCGCAAATGTGGGTCTTTACCCAGCTGGTGTGATTATGTGCTGTCAGATAGAAAGGTAAGAAACTACTCAGATTACTATTAAGCATATTTTACAAATACACGCATGTTTGTGTTGAAATTCAACATGAATTTAACAGGAGTCTCTCACCTTCAGTACACCCAAATCTACTTAGTTTTTGGAAAGGCTTTTTTTTTCTTTTTTTTCTTTCATTTTTTTTTCTTTTTGCATTATGTGCTTATTGACAGGAACCTGGAATTCTTAATGTTAGAAACTTAAAAAAATTAGTTTAAAGGGCTTTGGAGATATTGCTTCTGAAAGAAAAATATTGAAAAATAAAATCTTATTCATTTCCACATATTCCTCTGTATATCAGTAATCTGCTGTGTAACAATGTCACTAAGATCAATACATAATAAATCTCACGATTGTTCTCAAAATGTGCATTCACCTACTTGAATCAGCATCTCTAAGGATGGTCTGCTCAAAGGATTCTGTTTTTCAATTCCAAAGAGATATACACTACCGTAAGTCAAGCCACTCCCCAGGAGAGTCACAACATTCAAGTTTGGACTAGACATTTTCACAATCCTGTAGAAGATAAAGGATAAAGGAGAGAACATAAGAAAAAGAGTTATTAGAAGAAATAACTGCATTAGACTTTCCTTCCAATATGTGCTACAAGAGTTTGTTTCTTGACACACTGTACCTGGATTTCCCTACTCTGCTTTTCTTCCTGACTGAAAAAGTATCAGCCAGAACTGAAATGCTCCCTCCTTCCAAGTTAATTACATTCCCTGAAGTATCATCTTTAAAATGACATTTTCTTCCACTAAGAATGGAATTCCCTAATCCCAATCTCTAATTCTGGTGCAGAAGGATCCTATTGTCAGAGGTTTCTACAGTTGTCAAGAAATTTAGGATAATTAAACATCATACTTAGTTGTTGTTTCTTCAAGCCTGAATTATCTTTTAGAGCAACAAGATGCAAAAACTGTGAACCTTGTGCAGCCTACCAGTACCTCTTTTTCATTCCAAAATGGACAGAGGAAAAAATGCAGCACCTTTTTTGTATTTTGGTGGCATTTTAAGGGACAAAATGTTCTTAACTCTTGCATAAACTTACGTTGCCCATGTTAATCATTGAAAAACTCATCCCACCAAGCAAGAGTTAGATGTTTTGCTACTTGAGGAAATAGGAGGTTCCTCACATGCAACAGCTGATTAGATTGGCAGCTGAGTTTTTCTTCAGCAGCGGTAAGGAGACAACCTTGTCATTCAAATCTGAACACAACACCCAGGCTGTAAGGATACAGGTCAAACCATTGAACACCTGCTGCCACTACTCAGCATTTGGCCTGTGGGGTGATTGGCTCATTCTGCTTTCAATTACTTCATATAATAGTTGATTCTGAAACTTTCAAGCCATTTTTTTGTTTGGTATTACCTTGGAAATTATTTTCTGCTATATATGCAGTTCAGAAATGTAAGAATTAATGAAATATGCATATTGTAATATTTTCTCTAGGGAGAATAGGCAGAATAATACAGCTGCCTATATAAGTAAATAAATGTAAAAACCTGCTCTTTCCTTAGTTTTAAATTTTCATTAGGTGAGCATTTATTGAAAATTTGGCCCTTAAAACTTCCAGAGCCTTACCAAGGCCCATTTATTGCCCTCTCATTGTATTTGGTAGGTTTGACTTCACTCTCACGAGTGACAATAAGGAATCCACAGTCATGTTTACTGCAGACCCTGAAAGACTAAAATGTATAGAACTGCTTGTAAACAAAAACAAGATTCTTCTCTTGAGAAATTTTTGAATGACAAAGAATCAGAAGATCTTGCCCAGAAAGTAAAAACATAGGACCTTACCTATTTTTTCTGAAGCGAATTGTGAAGACGATGAAGAAAAAACTGAACAGAATTCCACTGGTGTTAAAGGCCCAGACAATTGCCAAGAGGGCCACTGAAAAGGAAGAGGCGTTCTTACAGCCGGTCTCTGAAAATGGCTGAAGAAAAAGTAAGGTGAAAGGAGTAAGAACTGCTTTGGAAATTTCTCTCCAAAAAAGGTAAGGTAGCCTGCCTCATAAGAATCCACTGTCCTTCACTGTGAATCCACTGTAATATTTTATATTTCATATACCAAGAACAGAAGTGCCTTTGTCATAGCCATTTCTGGGTAAGAGAAAAAATATACTTCATTGTGCGAAATCCTATATTTTCTACTTTTAAAAATTACCTGTTTTATAACTGAGTCAACAATTCGTATTATTTCTATAATACTGGATATGTTTCACGCAATTCTTGCTTTTGTTTAGAATGTAGATTAAACATGTCACAACACAATTAAGCCAATCCCTAAATTGACCTGGTCAAAAACACTGAGACAGCATGATTTTAAGTGACTTACAAAACAAAGCATGATTTGAAGTGTTTAGGGCTTGAAAATACTGGATATTGATTCTTTATCTCCTTTCCCTACGTAAGAGTCCACATGCCTGTGAAGAAATTAAATTCTCAAGACGGCAATGTATAATGGTAACGGAAGATTTCAGCTGCATCGGTTATTTTATCTAGAAGCAGGAGGTCCAACAGATTTCGGACCTCTCTTGCTGGGAGATTACAATACATAGATGCTCCAAAAACTCCATATTTGGGCCATGCTATTTAACAACTTTATCAACAAGAAAAGAGAAAACTGTGTCACATTTCATGCTGAACTTTTCTCTGGATGTTCTTACATTTTACATTGTATGTCTATACAGTACCCTGTTTCCCCCAAAATAAGACATCCCCTGATAATAAGCCCAATCGGGCTTTTGAGTGCATGGCAATAAGGCCAAGCGCTTATTTCAGGATTCAAAAAAATATAAGACAGGGTCTTATTTTGGGGAAAACACGGTATACACTGACTCAACTGTTCAATTTTTGAACTTGTTTGAATGATGGTAATGTTTGGTACAGTTTATATAATGCCCATTCTATTCTGTCAAAAATGGCTTGTGCCCGAAGAGGAAAAACTCAAGAGAAAACCATCAGTATTATAACTCCAGAGAGGGCAGCCAATAAAGCTGATATTTTCCTGTTATTTTCAGACTATATAGCTTAAGAGCCTGCAAGAACATTTTATTCTTCTATGAGTACTGCAAATTACTTGCACACACACGCGCACACACACGATTTGAATGATCCAAGTGTACATTTTGTGTGTGTTTGGCTTTATAGTTCATTATTCATAGATACTTACAATTGTTGAAGTACAGAGATCCTTCAGAATCAGTTGCTGCTGTTCTTGGCTCTCATAGTCAAGGTTATTGTCATATAACTTGGAATAATTGAACTCCATCTCCACAGCACATTCTAAGCCTTGATTCAACCACATGATCTGAGCAGAGCTTAGTTAGGTCTGGTATAGGAAACAAGGTTGATCTCAAAAATTGAGACTCAGATATATGCAGTGACAGCTGAGAATTACTTGACAGAAATTTCTCTATCCTTAAAAGTCCTTAGTTCACTGATAAGAATCATGAGCAAAATTATTAGACTGTAATAATTTAACTTGGCCTCTCATCTAGTATCTATCTATCTATCTATCTATCTATCTATCTATCTATCTATCTATCTATCTATCTATCTATCTATCTTCTCATAAATTTTAACATATGCATAAGAAAAGACTGAAAATAGCTGAATGAATTTGTTCACCCACATGGCACACTCACTACAGTGGTGGGTTGCTACCAGTTCAGACCGGTTTGCGCGTACCGGTGGCGGAAATTTGGCCATGGTCGCCGAACCGGTAGTGAAGGCCAGCTTGCCACGCCCCCGAACTGGTTCCCCGGTCGCCGCTGCTTGAAAGCGTCTGGCAAATAACCCTCTGCGCATGTGCAAAGGCTTCTGCGCATGCACAGAGGGTCAGTACCCGGATGCGACGCGCGCACTTCTGACGCGACACGGGCACTTCCGAACCAGTAGGGAAGGTAAGAGAAACCCAGCCCTGACTCACTACTGTATACAAAAGACTAGCTATTGTACATATTTATTTTAAAAATGCTGATTTTTTTCAAAGTGTGAAAAGTGAACTACAAAAATCAGGTATTTTGAAACTGAAAACTATTTATTTGCTGTACTGTCAAATGACATAAAATAAAAATGAGGCCTGAGTAATGCCAGAGGGTCTCATATAAATTTTATAAAATAAATAAATAAATCTCATTCACTAGGAATCAGGAATCCAGCCTGGCTCAGGAATCCAGCCTGGCTCAGGAATCCAGATTAAATGAGTGTGACAGAAATTATGAAAGAGACCTCTCACAAACACATACACACACACACACACACACACACACTTAAACCAATACAGTTGTCCTTAATCTTGACCATTGTTGTTAATGAGTAAGCAAGCTAGAAATTGTGTAAACATATTTGTAAAAATTATTTGACCTAGCACAGCATGAGAGAGAGAAAAAGAAAAGGCTGGTTTTACCTTCCGTAGCTGTACTCACTCCCGGGTTCAGTTAAGTTTTGGTCACAGCAGCGACTTGTCTGACATGCGAGGTTCCCCGTGTAACCCTTAACTCTGCTCCCTGCTGCAGAGGTGCAGAGCGTCCTGCAATTGAAGGCCAAGGCAGGAGAGCTCAGGTGGAGGGCAGTGTTTGGGCAAGCCGGCTCCTTCTCCCTCTCCTCACCCTGCAGTCATCGAAAGGGTCTCCGGCGCTGGAAAGCGCCAGCCCCAGCCTTTCTCCGGGCAGGGGCGTGTAACAAAACTGGAGAACTGTCCTATTGGTCCCTACAATTACATAGCTCACCTTGAGAATGTTGCTTATTGTGAGTGTAGATGTGGTATCAGAAATAATCTTTTTTTCCTGCTGTTAATTTGCCCTGACTTGATATTATGCGAGAATGGAGGGGGGAAGATATTCAGACAAAGTACTGTAACTTATATCATGCTAGCAGAAAGAACAAAAGAGAGCGCTGAGCGGTCCAGCATGATCTCTGAAACGAACGTACCATGAAGAACTATAACCTTGGGAGAGACTTCGTTGCCAATTAACCCAGATTTGCAGGTTTGAAGGAACACGATCTCTGCAACATTGCAAAACTCAGGAAAGACGGGTCTCTGTCATCGGTCAAATCTTTCTTCCATTCTTCTCCACCCCGCCCGATATCATTTTCTTCAGTTCGCTTGCCTGAAATCTGCAACGATTTCGCGGAACTTTCGCCCGCCTTATAGCAGAATTGCCTCTTTGCATTAGCTTTCTCTTCTAGCAACCTGGCTCCTCTTGCTTTGCGTCTGTCTGATATTGTATCGAATCGATAGAAAGCGGAAAGGGCACGAACACCTCTTACTCGTCTTCTTTTTAAATGGGGGGGGGGATGGGGGGGAATAATGCTGGCGGGAGGGGCAAGATTGGGCCGAGTCTATTCCTCTCACCCTCGCGATCTGGCCAAGCCGGCCAAGCGCAGGCCCGTGTGTCTTCTCACCGGTTCTTCCTTCTCGCCAGTTCTTCCAGCCCGGGGACTGGAAGACAGGTGCTCCACATTCCCCGCCTGTCCACCTCGTTCCTTCTGCGAGCGAAGCTGCGTGCGCACTTCGGCCAATCCGGTCCGGCGACGATATTGCGGGCAGAGGCATCAACTGAACAAGAGGGGCTTGGTTCAAACTGCTCGGGAGCGGCTGATCGCTTCTTCAGAGGAAACTAAAGGCTTCAAATGGGGGCTGGTAGAGTCAAATTGGAACATCAAGCCTGAAGCTGGGTTGCTATTCGAAGAGAAAGGAGCAGCTTCAATAATGAATGGAAGTTTCTTAGACATGCGTGGCCTAGAATCGCGTTTGCCTCTCTTGTATTTTTATGACTAACGGCTGCCCGGTTTAGGCGCCAAAAGACTTCTCTCCAAATAAAATGATTGGTTTTGTATGAGACGGAATGGAATTCAGAATTAAGTAAATCATGCTTTAAATCCCTCCATGGGCTCTTTCCTTACAAGACAAGTTTTAGGAGCACATAACGTTTAGCCAAATGCTTGACGCGCAACACATTGAGATGAACGTTAACCCTATTAATCGGATGTCCTCCAAATGTATTATAGATTTATATGGCTGCTCTTCTCACTATAGTTGACTCTGGGGGCATACAATCCAATAAAACAATGCATATATAAAAGCAATCATATTAAATATATAAAAAGTCAGGGCTAAAATATATATTAATTAGATTTATATGGCCACTCAATATTTTTAGCTACAACTCTGATAAATCCAGCAAAAATGGCCATGTATCAGTGATCATAGGAATTGTAATCCAGAATACTGGATTTATAATCCTAAATATATATAAAAACCAGGTTTTCTTTCCCTGTAAAATACATACTGCACAAATGGATATGGAATACTAATAAAACAAGGGTGGGTATACAACCTGAGCAAAACTTAATTATCCCAAAGCATTCCTCTGTTCTTCCAGATTTATAAGGGCCTTTATAAAGATACCATAACATCAATGTCTGGATTACCTCAAAGTGCTGACACTAGGTCTTTACCATCTCTGGTCTTGATGGGGTTACTGTATATTTCCCTAAAGAGAAAGTTTAACTGTATCCAGCAATCCCATTTTCCATAATTGTAGTCTATTGCTTCTAGAATTAGTTGAATTGTGAATTGGAATTGCTATTTTAATTAACTCTTATTCAGTACTGTGAGGAGTAAAACTCAAACTCAAAGTTGTTGGAATACAAAACAATTTTATTGAAGTTTTGCAAAAGTTGGTGGACCTCAATACACACAGGTAAGAGATCACACCCAAATAATGAAAAAGCATACTTTTATAATCATCCTACCCCCCCCCAGCTTACATCACATCCTTCCTTTCCAGGCCCAGTCTGGTCACATGCTTTCTGACCACCTATAAACTACTATCACCCCTAAAAGTTTAAAGTTAGTCAAGCCCTTATTGTCACCCAAGCTTGCTAAGCATTCATCCCCTCTCATGTCCTACTTCTGAGAGAGAGAGACACAGAGAGACACAGAGAGACATACACATCAAAGCAGATACATTCTCAGCCTGCCTAACGTTGGCTTGACTATTTTCTTTGTTCATAGAGGCTTGAGAACAGCTAAAAATGCTACAATGTATTAAATGCTCTCCTGCCAGTCCTGGTCTCAAGGAGAGGGATAGAGAGGGGTGGGGGACTTTTAAGTCTTATAGCAGGGGTCTCCAACGTTGGCAACTTTAAGTCTTGTGGACTTCAACTCCCAGAATTCCTCAGCCAGCTTTGCCAAGGTTGGAGACCCCTGGCTTATAGGAAATTTATCAATAAGAAAATTTAAACATGGCTGTAGTGTGGCTATATGTTAAGATACTAACTCTAGGTAATTTGAACAAAGGATAAACCTTATATAAACTATATAGTATTAGCAATAGCACTTAGACTTATATACCGCTTTACAGTGCTTTACAGCCCTCTCTAAGCGGTTCACAGAGTCAGCATATTGCCCCCAACAATCTGGGTCCACATTTTACCCATCTCGGAAGGATGGAAGGCTGAGTCAACCTTGAGCCGGTGAGATTTGAACTGCCGAACTACAGCTAGCAGTCAGCTGAAGTAGCCTGCAGTACTGCACTCTAACCACTGCGCCACCTCGGCTCTAAATGGAAAATTACAGCTTATTATGTTATACCCCACGGTACTGAGTTTTCACTCTGTAAATTTGGTAAACTACTAGAGTCTAGATGGTTTTAGGATGTAGACAAATTTAATTAATCAATATGCACAGTGCTTGTTAATTATGATTCCAGTATATTTTACTATCTTCCTCTTCCCCCTTCTACAATCAAAATATACTCCCCGCTAGACTCTTCTGACTTGCCCATTCCATTTCTTCCTCTTAAAAAAAAGGTTAATAACATCTCACCAGCTTGCCCATCTGCCTCTCCTTTGATACTAATATACATAATTAAGGTAAATGGCTGTGAATATATTTCTTGACAAACGGGCTATTAGTGGTGATACTGTAGCTTACAGACACCTGACTCATCTGTACAAAATTAATTGTCTCTAGTGATCTAGACAACACATTTGAATAGTTTAATATTAAAATTCCTGTAAAATCCCAGATTTGGGTCTGTTTTGTTTTTTTTTTCCGGATAGGTTTGGGGAGATGTAGGATTCCACAAGGTGCAAGAATAATGCCAACAAGTTTGGAGTTTGTTGTATCCAATTAAATTCTTGGAGAACATTAAGAGGGATATACTGTAGTTATAATGGATGGAGGGCACATTCTGTCAAGCACAGGAAATCAGAAGTCAAGACATGAATATAAAGGTTTATTGCAAGCTTATACTCTCTACAAGAAGCTGAATTACTAATGGTCAAAGCAAATTGATGGTAGATAAGAGTCAATGGAATTCATGGTGGGCTGAACTTAGATCTTTGTGGATGTGAAGAGACTCAAGACTGATGATGTGTTTGACCCCTCCCTCAGCCTCAGCCTAGTCATCTACACATTCATGGCTTTGTTTGCCTTGTTTTTCTCTTACTGGTTATATCCTGTATCAAACATTTATGAAAGTTAGATTTATTCAGTTATAATCTTTATGCATGCTTACTTTCCAGTTGGTTAAGCTTAGCGCAATTTGATATGCTTGGTAAATATATACAGTATCAGAGTTCAGATGTATTGGAGTGTAAATTTTAGTAAATTTTAAAAGAATAAGAGTATAAAGGGCAGTAGAATCAATAGCAACTAATCTTGATGGCTTAGTTACTTTCACTATTCCAGACAGCAACTTGCCTTAAATACCACCTTCTGAGTAATAACAGGAACCTGGGTCCTTCCTGTTTTGTGTGCAACTATTTAGATAGTTACTACAGACTTTTGATCTGATCTATGATGGTGGTTGGTTGGTTGGTTGGTTAAATAATTGAGACATCCACCCATCTCACTAACATAACTCTGAGCAGGTACTATAAAAAAGAATCCAAAGAAAAAAACATAAAAAAATATAGCTGATGTCCTTAAAAAAACTTGCATCATGCAACTATATAGTGGAGTTCATTCATCTTCTAGGGTGTTGGCTATTCCCCCCAGTGTGGTGTTATCTGCAAATTTGATGAGCTCTCCTTTTATCCCTGTCACTACGTTCATTTTGATTTGTCAGCAGGACTCTTATTTTGAAATGACACTGTATACTGATATGAAGTTCTCATGTGATACCTGTACTGCGCATGTGTTAATCTTTCCTTTGTTCTCTTTGTTCTTCACCATGTAGACACAGACTTAGATGTTCTTATTTTTGTTATGCAAATATATTACTTTTATTCTTTCCTGGACTCCGGTCTTATTCTTGAGGGTTGACAATCCCCTCATCTAAACAGATTATAAAGATGTTGAAGAGTACTGAGCCCAAGACAGAATTTTATGGTACTCTACTGCGTGCTTCCGTCCATTGAGGACTACATATTGAGTGTGGTTGGTCAGCCAATTGCGAATCCATCTGGTAGTGATGCTGTCAATTCCACATTTTTCTATTTTACCAAGAAGTAGATTGTGGTCTGCTTTGTCAAATGCCTTACTGAAGTCTAAGTAAGCTATGTCCATAGTATTTCACTGATTCACTGATTTAGTCACTTTGTAAAGAATGCAATAAACATTGTCTGACATGATGTTTTTGATAAACCTATGTTGGCTTCTAGTTAATAGCTTTGTTTGTTTCTAAGTGTTTGCAGATCCATTACTTTATTAACTTTTCCAAGATCTTCCCAGGTATTGTTGTCAGGCTGATTGGTTTGTAGTTTCCTGGATTCATTTTTCCCCTCTTTGAAGATTGGAACCTTATCAGCTCTTTTCCAGTTCTGGTAGTTCCCTGGTGCTCCAGGATCTTTGAAAGATATGGTTCAGTGGTTCCAAGATGACATCTGCCACAGGGGTGGGTTCTAACTTACCTCGCTGCCGGTTCGCTTCCTCCCACGCCGCGTGGGCACACTGCATGGACATGCGCGCACTGCGCGTGCATGCATGCGCAGTGCTGAAAATTCCCAATTTTTTTTTAAAAAGCCAAAAACAAGATGGCAGCACATGCGCAGTGCTGGCAACTCGGCTTCTGCACATGCACAGAAGAAAATAAAATTTTAAAAAATCCAAAAAAAAATTCCAAAAAAAAAAATCCAAAAAAAAGATGGCGGCGTCCATGGACCGGCACCGACCGAACTGGCTCTGTGACATCACCAGCAGGTTGCTACCAGTTTGGGCAAACCGGTCCGAACCGGTAGGAACCCACCTCTGGTCTGCCAGCTCCTTCAGAACTCTGGAATGTAATCCATCTGGTCCTGGTGATTTGAGCTCGCCTAGAGTGGACAGGTGTTCTCTTACCATTTTCTTGCCTATTTTAACTTGTATTCCTATTCTGTCTTCTGTGGGACTGCTTTTGATAGGTTGATCTGTTTTTCCCTTGTCTAAAGACACATACAAAGAATGAATTAAGCAGTTCTATTTTCTCCCTGCTACCCATCACCTTTTTACCATCTTCTCCCATTTGTGGACCAATCATTTCCTTGACTTTTTTCTTGTTTATTACATGTTGAAAAATATTCCTTTTTATTATTTTTTACATTTGTTGCAAATCTTAGTTAATTTTGAGCCTTAGCTTTCCTGACTTCCAATCTCCCCTCAGATCTCTCCCCAGTCTTCTTTTCTATAGGCTAAACATACCCAGTTCCTTTAAATATGTACTATGCAGGACTTGGTTTCCAAACTTCTCATCATTTTAGCAACTCTCTTTCAAATTTGGAACTCACTTCAGTCTGTCAATGTATTTTTTAGGCTGTGGTGCCCAGAACAGAGCTCACTGTTAATTTACCTGGTAAAAGAGGAATATACATAATTAAAACTTTCTTTGATTTCCATACTATCGCCTCCTTCCCAGACTCTGTGAATACCAAAACTTTACCCCTTCATCCAGGTCATTAATAAAAACATTGAACAGCCCAGAATTGACGACAAAGTCTGTAGTTCTCCACTTAATAAGATTCTCAAAGCTGATTATGAAGTCATTTATGAGTACTCTGAGGGATTTCATTCAGCCAGTTATCTGACTCCATTTGAAGTTGTATCATCTAGCCATATTTTACCATTTTAATGAGGATTTCACTGGAATTCATGAAACTCCTCTGATGTTAAGCCAATAACTCTTAAGATATGAAATCGTGTGTGTGTGTGTGTGTGTGTGTGTGTGTGTCTTTGTGTTTGTGTGTCTTTGTGTGTCTTTGTATGTTTTTATGCCTTTTCCTCAGTGCTGACTTGTGTGTCTTTGTGTGTCTTTGTATGTTTTAATGCCTTTCAGTCAGTGCTGACTTTGGCAACTTCCTGGGCTGGTCCCTGCAGTTTTCTTGGCAGCATTTTTGGAAGTGCTGTGCCATTGCCTTCTTCCTATGGCTGAGAGAGACTGGTCCAAGGTCACCCTCTTGTCTTTGTGCCTAATGTGGGACTACAAACTCACAGCCTCTGTTTAACCACTACACCAAATCAGCTCTTGAGATAAGATTAGGCTGGTATAATTTATTTATAATCTTTTGCTATTCTTATCCAAGTGCTCACAAAAAATAAAAACCTATCTTCTCCTCCCCTCCTCCAGTTGTTAAAGATAGGAACAACATCTGCTCTCCTACAGCCTTGTGGGAACTCACCAGTTTGCCAGCAATTTTTGAAGACTACTGAGAGCAGTTCTGCAATCATTTTGCTACCTCCTTCAGTACTCGTCTAGAATGTAATTCATCTGGCCCTGGAGACTGAGCTCATTAAAACTCAGATTCCATCAGCTGCTGCTAAATTACAGTTTATAATGTAAAAGAAAGAAGAAATTATTAAATATATGGGGAACAATCATGTATAAATAACTGTGATTAAACTTATATTGAATTCCTCATATCAAATTTTAACCAGTCCTCTTTACTTGTTGGAATACAGCATTATTTTGCATGGAAGTGCTTATGGTAATTGTTAGAGCAAATCAGATATTAATAAAAAAGAAACAAGAGTCTTGTGACACTTGAAGACTAACCAATTTATTATTTATCAGCTTTCATGGATCACTTTCCACTTTATCAGGTGCTTGGAGGCTGGTTTTGAAAGGAGAAATTAGAGTCAGAATAAATTATTACTATTAATAGAAATGTGATAGTTTGGCGGGATAGAGATACTCTTGCACACTGATGAGCTAGTGGATTTCTGGTGTGTACATTTTCTAATGAATTCTAGCTCAGTTTAATAATGGTATAGGCTTTATAATTATTTTCCTGAAGGATGATTTCCTTGAAAGCAGTAATGGAGCATTGTAAGAATTGGAAGCCAACACACTTGCCAAACATCACATTGATAAAAGCTTCAAATGCCTGAGGTCCAGATATAGAAGAGATATAACTTACTCTTACTATACTCTAATGTGAAATTTGTATTCTCTAAATCCCAATGCCACAACTGCAGATATTAGAAACTTTCCAATCTAAATAGGGTGCACATTCTATAGAACAAAATAATAATAATAATCAGGGTGCACCCTTCATGTTGCTCTAAAATAATGTGAATAGATTAACTTATTGTTCTGCTTTGTTCTGAGCAGAGCAGACCAATAAATATTTCAATAGATTAGCCACTTAAAGGGATCAGAAAGGAAAATATTACATTTCCTATTAATGAATGAATTAATGGATGATTCAAGTTTGCTATGAGAGCAAGAAAATGTTTTTACTCAGCCCTTAGTAAATAAATGTTAACAAAATTATTTTGAATAGTGGGGTATCAGTATGCATAGATTAAATCAGGAGGAATATTCAAAACACTTTTTGGGTAAATATTTTTCTTTATAATTAATAATATGACAAACATATAATTAGAAGAACAGTTTAATTTGAGGGAAGTTGATACTGGATAAAGTGTGCAAAATGTATCAATCAAAATAAATATGGGATTAGAATATTAAAAAGTAGTGCTGGGTTTTTTCATTTAACTTAGAATTGATAGTGGTGCATAATATTATGTATGGTATGAAATGTGGATCAGGGGTGGGTTCTAACTTACCTCGCTGCTGGTTTGCTTCCTTCGCATGCGCGCACACACACACAAAAAAAAAGATGCCAAAAACAAGATGGTGACGCATGCGCAGTGCCGGAAACTCGGCTTCTGCACATGCGCAGAAGAAAAAAAAATTAAAAATTAAAAAAAAATTAAAAAAAGATGGCGGCACTCACGGACCGGCACCAACTGAACCAGATCCGTGACATCATCGTAATGTCACCAGTGGGTTGCTACCGGTTCAGGAGAACCGGTCCGAACCGGGAGGAACCCACCTCTGACGTGGATAAAGAAAATGTTTATCCCATTTTCACTATCACATCTTAGGCCTTTAAAACCACATTAATTGCAGGGAGTTTCAGGACCAATAGAAGAAAATGCTCTGGTATATAATATATGGTTATTACACAAGGAATTCACTGCAATCAGAAGTGATCACCAATATAAACAATTATGAAAGAGAACTGGAAAAAAATTAATGGAGGACCTTCATTCTCCTATCCATGATTCAAGCTTCCTAAAGATACTGTATATAGTTGGCTACTGTATGGTGCAAAATGCTAGCCTAGATAGGTTTTGAGCAGGATTCTTTTTATTTTTGTAAGAGTAACTACTCAAAACATGGGCAACCCTAGATTTAGGCTGTATGGTGATTTGAAGGGGGGGAATTTACATGAGGTGAATGAGTTTGTCTTTTAAATTCATGCTATTTCATTATACCATCTATTTTACTGTTATAAAATAAGAAATCTTTCTTACTTTTGAAACCAATTATTTTAAACTTTAAGGATATTTCAAATAGAAAAACGGAACCCATGAAATATTTTTGTGAAACTCAAAAGGCAGTTCTCTATTTTGTAACTTTGGGTTTGTCCTGATGGTTATTTCACTGACCTTTTAAATATAAATTCACAACAGTTTTACAGTGATTCTCCTCCTTTCTCCAGGGGCAGTTTCAACCAGTGCTCATTGGTAGGGACAGATCCCAGGGCCTCCTTTGTGAGGTCATCTGCTGCTTTGGGTCTGGTATCATCAGAATGCTGATGATACCCAATTTTATCATTTGACTTCAAGTCAGCTAAGTGAGGTGTCAAGATTCTGTCCCAGTGCCTGGAGGTCGTGTGGGTTTGGATGGGAGGAACTCTCTCCAGCTGTCAAGACTGAGTGACTGTAGGGGTTTGGACCACCCAGATCCTTGATTTTGGATGGGGTGGCACTTCCTAGGGTCTTCCTGGACTAACAGCTCCTGCTTAATGAGTAGGGGGCAGCTGAAGCCAGGCAGGCCATTACGCAGCTTCATCTGGGGGCCAGTTGTGTCCTTTCCTAAATCAAAGCATCCTTCAGACAGTCATTCATGCTCTGCTCACCTCATAGGTTGACAGCTACCACGTGCTGCACAAGGGGTTGCCCTTGAAGTTCATTCAGAAGCTTCAACTGGTTCAGAATACAGTCGTATAGGTAGTGATGAGCATGTCGTAATTCAAGATGCTGGTTGCTACATATAAAATCCAACTGGCATAGGACTTGATTACTTGAGGGACTGCCTGTCTCCCATAGTATCTGCCCAGCATCTGCTGGAAGAATCTCAGGTTCCTTCTATTAAATATTGCTATATTTTAGGACCCTGGAATTATGCCTTCTCTGAAGCAGCACCTGCCCTCCGTAATGAGGTTTCCCCTAATATTGAAATGTACTTTGGTGAGGGTGATTGAACCCCTTTTTTTGGGGGGGGTATTCCCATCTATTCTTGTCATTTCTGCCATCGTTATTCTTTTGTTGTTGATGATATGTTACTTCCTTGTTTTAAAATATTTTGAACAATTTGTAAACTGTCCAGTCACTGGGAATCAGATGACATATACATTTAAATAATAATAAAAATAGTAACTATTATTACTTTTATAGCAATATAAATAAAATAAACCAAATCCTGAGCCAAGCAGCTACAATCCTGCTGGTACCTGCTGGTATGCTAATTTACCAGGACAAGTTGTCTTTTTTCTGAGTCCTACCAGAAAAATCATTGCAAAATGTGGTCCACTCAGACTAGCACACCAATGACACTAGTGCTGAAAAAGTCTTTCCTGGAAGAGTCAGATTTACTAAAACTGTTATGCTAGTTCTCTTGACATTTTCCTCTCCCTGCATCTGCCTCCAAATCAGGGATCAGACATATGTTTGAGGTGTCCTAAAAAATCAAATTTTTTCTAAAAGTTTGGATTTTACACGTTTTTTAGAAGTTCAGATTTTTAAATTGGAGTAGGACACTGCATGGAAACTGACTGCAATATTCTGCCAAAGCAAATAGATGAACATTCACAACCAGGCCAATGTCAACAGGATATTGGAAAATAAACCCTAGGCTGGAAGACATCCAATGAGACCATTGACAATCCTCTAGCTCACAACCATAAAAGCTGGATTCTTGTAAGGATCATTAGTCATTGCAAGAAAAAGAGGGCTGGTTACAGACTCTTAACTGGATATATATATATACTATAGTGTCATTAATCAACGAATTGGTTAAGATGGAGCCACTTTGATTTTTTCCTACCAAAGGAAACCTATGGGCACTTCATGCCTATTGTATTCCCAAAGTCAACTAAATTGTTCTCTACAATTTAGTTTTAGTTTTCTAAATGCTCATAAACCAATTGCATAATAAAAGTTCTCCACTTATGACTATCTGTTAAAAGACTGTTTGAAGTTATGAAGACTGAAAAAAACAAACATGATCTATGACCAATCATTGCATGGTCACATGATCAACTGTTACATGATCAAAATTCATGCACTTGGCAATTGGCAGGTTTACAAGAGTTGCAGCATCCCAGGGTCATGTCATCATCATTTATGAACTTTCCAGAGGCTTCCAGCATGCAAAGTTAATGGAGGAAGCTGGATTTGCTTAATGATCATGATTCACTTAATGACTATGTGATTCACTTAATCACCATGCCAAAAAAGATCATAGGATCAGGCACAACTCTTAACTAAATCATTTAGCACAGGGGTCCCAACCTCAGGGCCAGTACCAGGCTGCAGCTCATTGGGAACCAGGCCGTGTGTCAACTTCCAAAACGGCATCAGCTGAAGCCATGCTGACTTGCACTCCATTTCTGAGTTGCCACACTTGAGGGGGGGAATTGGGGCAGCACGGAGGGGGATGAACCATGGAGGGGGGGTGAGGGATATGGTGCCTTGGGATTCAAATAATTTAACAACTGGTTCTCTGCCCTAATGACCAGCTGGATAGGCATGGCTGGGTGGTCATGTGACTGGGTGGGCGTGGCTAACTCGACATCACTCACGTTGAGGGGTGCTCGCCTCGCCCGGCCTCTCGTGACTGTGGGGATGCTGCAACGGTCATAAGTGTGAAAAATGGTCATAAGTCACTTTTTTCAGTGCCTTTGTAACTTTGAATGGTCACTAAATGCACTGTTGTAAGTCAAGGATTACCTGTACAAAAATACAAAAAGCTTATTTGCTTGCAAAAAGCTGCCCTAAATACCAATCATTAGATTAGAAATGGGGGAATACACACTGAAGATCAATGATAGCCACAGCCATCATGGAAACCTACATCATTCTGTCTGAATACCTTCCTTTTCATCAGCAATACCTGCAACCCGGAGTTACAAATCAGGCAGGGTGCCAAAGCACCTTGAGGAATTAAAATAGTTAAAATGCAATGATAACTATCAGCAGCCAACTCTTGCTCATAATGTGAAACTCTTTAGCAGAGAGGTCATTTAAGCTCTCCAGAAAGTGGGTGGGCATACTTGGGCTACAAAATGCCGAGCTAAAGAGACAAATTAACAAAGTGTATAGGGCAGAGGTGGGTTCCTCCTGGTTCGGACCGGTTTGCCCGAACTGGTAGCAACCCCTGGTGATGTCACGGAGCTGGTTTGGTCAGTGCCGGTCCATGGACGCCGCCATCCTTTTTTTGGGGGGAGGGGAATTTTTGGAATTTTTGGGGGGGAATTTTTTTTAATTTGTTTTTCTTCTGTGCATGTGCAGAAGCCGAGTTGCCGGCACTGCGCATGCGCTGCCATCTTGTTTTTGGCTTTTTTTTTTTAATTTTTTGGGCATTTTTGGCAATGCGCACAGCCACGTGGCGCAGGAGGAAGCAAACCAGCGGCGAGGTAAGTTAGAACCCAGCCCTGGTATAGGGGACACAGGTTCAAGCCTCCCAAGCTTGTCAGGATCACAATAAAATTAGTACATGCCACAGATATCTAAATAAACTTCAAGCCTGGCGCCATGTTACTAAGCCTTATTATCATGAGAGAAAACTAAAATGAATTGGAGGGTCCACACCCCTACCTCCTTTTTTTAAAAAAAAAAAATTACTATATCAGTAAGCAATCATGTGCCTTGGCCACTCCGAAGCAATGAAAGAGACTCCTGTCCCAAAGGTGCTTTTTCAAGAGACAACTAGACTTTCTGGCAACCAAGAAACTCCAGTTTCCTCTTGTAGAAAGTTAGCACCCCCCCCCAGAAGAATGAAATATTTTGAGAAATATTAAAAAGGCAGAAAATTATATTTCCCTAAATGAGGAATATAGAAACATGCCCTTAAAAGGCAAGAAACAGACCAGAGGTGGGTTCCTGCCAGTTCGGACCGGCTCTATAGAACTGGTAGCGGGAATTTCCCCCTGCTCGCTGAACCAGAGCAATGAGCGGCTGGACACCCCCCCGGCTCTCTTGGTGGTGCCATAGGTGCCGCCATATTGTTTTTTGCTTCTGCGCATGTGCAGAAGCTGTTTTTTGCTTCTGCGCATGCACAGAAGCTGAGTTTTTAGCACTGCGCATGTGCCCGCACAGTGCCCGCAACGCACGCAGCGCACGCACCCATGCGGTGCATGAGGAAGCGAACCAGCAGCGAGGTAAGCCAGAACCCATCCCTGAAACAGACTCAGTCTTTCTTAATAGCCCCAAAGAAACTGAGGTCACCTTTTAAAAATGCAGATTTAGTAATCCATTCAAGACAGGATTAAAACCTCAAGGAAGTCAGCATCTAGGATTAATTACATTTGTTAAACAAGATTAAAAACCCCAACTCATTGCCAGCCTTTGGGAGACAAACTAATTAAAATAAAATAACAAAATACAAAAAATAAGCCTCTAAATTACAAAATGCTATAGAACTGTATAAAAATCCATGTACTCATCAAACTAATTGATCAGCTGCCCAGGACCTCAAACCCATGTGGTCCTGTTCACCAATAAACCATCTTTCCAATCAGCCTCCATGTTTCCAGTGTCTTTCTCCCCACTTGGAACTGAACCAGATGGATATTTCTTCCAACACTCTTGAAAAAAGCACCTTTGGGACAACCATGACCTGGATGACTGGAGAATCCCCATAGACAAGAGACTCCTGTGCTCAGTGAACTGACAAAGCACCCTTTTCCACCCACGAGAAGCAATCTTAGATCCATTTGCATCACTTAAAGATACCAGCTGGTCTCACTCACCTCACAAGATATCCTAAGGAAATCATCCAGATTTAAGGAAAGATCACATGCCCCCAGAAAGGCAATAAAAAATCAGACAGAGTGCCAAGCTTGCATCCTGCTTCTTGGAAGTACACCCCAAAAGTATACCCCAAGCAGTGTAAAAAGCTTTTAAAAAAGTCAAGCTCCTAAAAGTACCAGCAAACAAACGAGCAAAAAGAAAACTCCAGAGAAGCAGCTCCAGCTAGTCTGGGGTACTTAGCTGCTGTTACAATGTAACAAGACTTAACCAGAGAGGCAGTTTCTGAAAACACTTAAAGCAGGGCAATAAAGATAAGGATTAGGCTAGAAACAACACAGAGGCACACCAGAATGTTTCCTTCCTGCCTTCCTGACAGGATTAGTCCTGTAAAGTGGGAAAAACAAAAGGCTGTTGGAAGGAGATTTCTTCCAACAACCGGTTCTCTGAACTGCTCATAAAGTTAACAAACTATTCTCCAGAACTGGTGCGAACCGGCTGAATCCCACCACTGTGCCTTACCTAGCTGGATTTAACAGCAGCCGGAACCAGCGTGGGGATCAAGGGCATAATGCCGAACATCTGCTGAGACCAGACTGTGGGAGGAGTTTCCAATTATTAACCTGCGTGACACGGAACACCTGGAGGGGGCAGGGAGTTCCAAACCTTCTTATGTCGCTGAAGTGCGGTAGTCCCTCAGAGTTAGCTTTACTTCACTCAGTGTTGATGCTATGTACTCATTAAAGGGGCTTTTGAGTCTGGTCAGTGCGTCAGAGTGCTGATTTAATTGGGTGCATTGCTCGGAACGTTAACACCATGGAAGTGGCGGGTGAGCACACAAAGCTGCATTTGCGCAAGCAGCGTGCACACACAAAACCATCCCCTCTCCCACCACAGCTGCTGCTGCCAGTCCAGAGGTGGAAAGGTTGGGAATCACCGATTTAGCAATAGAAATTCAGTCCAAAGTTGATGACTAGCTATAAATTATTCCAGAGTTTTGCTAGCATGTCAAGCTAATTAATGTACCATTTACTTCCCCCCCCCCTTCCACATTTGCATTTCTCAGTTCTTCAGGTACTGTAGTGTCCTCCATGACTGCAGAAAGGCGCTCCAAGATGACATCATAAGCGCCTTCAAGTTTCTGTAATTGACCTGTAAGTGATTCACAGTAGACAAATTTTCCCTATCTACTTCAACCCGCCTGAGGTTGTTTCCTTTCCTCCTTTTGTTAGTTGCTCTGCTAGAGGCATTTCTGTCAAAAGCCTGAGGCAAAGGAAGTGTCCTCTTCCTGTCCCCTTGCTAACCAAATATAATATTCTGGAAGTAAATTACCTCTTCGTTTTTTGACTGATATAGCCAAAAAGGGACCCTTTGGATGCTCTTAGTTTTTCTTGCCACCCTAACTTTTCGCTGTTTAGCTATTTTTTGCAGATTATTAGCTGCTTGCTAATATTTCCTATATCAGTTCCTTTTAATTTTCAATTCAAGTTTCCTAAGCAGCCCTCCATTTTTTCTAATAGGAATGTGTGTGACTGTACTTTCAGTATGTCATTTTGTATAAGTTTCCATCTCTCCTGCATTTCTTTTTTCCTGAGGATTTCTGTCTATGACATATTGCCTAGAACTTCTCTAAGGGTATTGAAACCATGTCTCCTAAATCTAATGTGTTCTAAATTTCTCTTTCTATAGAATCTATGTTATTTTTTTTTAGATACAACCAAGTGTGCTATACAAATATGAATGTTCCTTCTTGGCAGTTTTAAGATAGAAACTTTATTATTACACTATAAACATTGGTCTGAACAGCAATAATCTTTTCACCAAAAAGCCCATTGATGACTGTTAAAAAAACAGCATGATAAAAATGATTATTTCTCATTGTTGGTTAAATATCTTTGATCCATTATCCGAAATAGAATATAAATTAAAAAGACAAAGATATCCTTTGGCAAAAAATCTAAGGTATTTTAAAAAATTAAGAAATCAGAAAAGCCACTCAAGTTTTTTAAAGAAAGAGTGATAAGCATTAAGCAAGGCACATTAAAATATTCAACAAGAAAATTGTTTAAAATATAAATATACAAAAACTATACAAATTGCTTCACATATTGCCTCCAAACTTTCTGCACAGATCCTAAGGTGCTAATTTTTAATTTATAAATTCTCCCTCTGGCATTAAAATGGATAAAGAAACGATTGGAAGAAAACACAGCAAGAGGAATGAGGACATTTATGGACATTCAGATTTGGCATTTTTTTGATGCCATGGAAAGAAAGAATCAAAACAAAATCTAAATAATGCTTTAATGAAACCTTGCATGCCTGTGGGTGGAGCACAAGTACAAACAATACACAAGTACAAACAATATTTTCAATCACAGTTTAGAATAAGATCCATGGAAAAACCAGAAAATTTATATTGCCTAAGCTTATTATCATAAAATGCCAGATTAAACAAGAATCAATATTAGGTTTTACCTGTATAGGACTGACATCAAATAGTATCAAGATTCCATTAAACACATAAATCATTAATAAATTAACAGAAAAAATAGAGATCTTATACCTAAGAAAAACAATAAAATTCAGTTAGATCGTATCTTAATTGGAATCAACATAAATGTCACCAAATAATTTACAAACATTCTAAGTTCTCCAAAATCATGAATTGGGCTGATATAACATAAAATGTTTAGAGGAAAGTATGACTCACTCTCAAGATGGAAATTGCAGACTGAATGAATATATGCCTACAGGCATCAGTTGTAACTATAATGCTAAAATGAAATCATAATCAAGTTCAGGTCTGAAAACAGTCCCTTTAAATCTATTTCCAAGCCTTAGTGAATGTATAGGAGTTAATTCTAAGTTGAGGTTGCAATATTAATTTTGTGTTATGATAAAGGATTTTTCCTTTTGATAATTTTAGTAAATTAGATAATATTAACAAGGGAACATGGGGAAAATATATATTGCTGTTAAAAGCAGCATTTCTTAAACGCTTATAAAGACCTTCTTTGTAAAACCAGATCATTCTTGTTCTCTAGATGCTAAAGATCTTGCAGTACACTATTGTATTGTGGTTGGCTGAGGTTGGTGGAAACCAGAGTTCAATAACATCTGAATCTAAATACAAATTAATCTGATAGGGGATTCTGGCCAAGGATGCATACCACATTCACTCCATAAGATTTCTTTCTATATATACTGTATATATGTATGAAATCAGCCATTGAAATGGCTGGAATGGTTCTGAAATGAGCTGTTTCAAAGACTTGGGAGTAAATGATATATACAGGTGAAACTCGAAAAATTAGAATATCGTGCAAATGTTCATTTATTTCAGTAATGCAACTGAAACGGTGAAACAAATATATGAGATAGACCAGTGATGGCGAACCTATGGCACGCGTGCCACAGGTGGCACGCAGGAGCCATATCTGAGGGCACGCGAGGCGTTGCCCTATGTCAGCTCCAGCGCGCATGCGCATGCTGGCCAGCTGATTTTCAGCCTTCTTTTTGGCCGTTTTCGCTCTCCCCAGGCTTCAGGAAAGCCTCCTGAAGCCTGGGGATGGCGAAAACGGGCCAACCGTAAGTTCACTTGTGTGCTCACCCCCAGCCTCTTTTTCGCTGTCCGAGGTCTTCATCGATCCGGAGCTCTGTTATCAGCTAGAGAGGCCTTCAGGAAAGGCCTTTAGTGAAGGCCTCTGCAGCTGATAACAGAGCTCCAGATCGATCCAGATTGATCTGGAGCTCTGTTATCGGCTAGAGGCCTTCAGGAAAGCCTTGCTGCAGAAGAAATGGGCTGAGGTGTGCGAGGCCTGGCTGCAACTATCTGAAGGTAAGAAGTTGGGCAGCTCCACTTCCGTTTCATTTCCGAACTTCCAATTGGCCTGTTGGGCCATTTTTCACTGTCCCCAGAACCCTGGGGCTTTCCTGAACCCTGGGGAGAGCGAAAAACAGCCCAACGGGCCTACAGGTCCGGAGGCTTCAGTGAGGCCTGTGCGCATGCGTGGGGGGCAGCGGGGGTTGTGCGCATGTGCGGGGGTTGTGCGCATGCGTGGGGAGAGGGCATTGCATTATGGGTGTGGGCACGCGCATACAGGCTATCTCACGCGCGCGCACCCTTTTGGCACCCAAGGCAAAAAAGGTTCGCCATCACTGAGATAGACTCATTACATGCAAAGCAAGATAGTTCAAGCCGTGATTTGTCATAATTGTGATGATTATGGCTTACAGCTCATGAAAACCCCAAATCCACAATCTCAGAAAATTAGAACATTGTGAAAAGGTGCAATATTCTAGGCTCAAAGTGTCCCACTCTAATCAGCTAATTAAGCCATAACACCTGCAAAGGGTTCCTGAGCCTTTAAATGGTCTCTCAGTCTGGTGCAGTAGGAATCACAATCATGGGAAAGACTGCTGATCTGACAGTTGTGCAGAAAACCAGAAAAAGAAGTTGGATGTTCCCAAAGTGCTGTATCAAAGCACATTAATAGAAAGTTATGTGGAAGGGAAAAGTGTGGAAGTAAAAGGTGCACAAGCAGCAGGGATGACTGCAGCCTGGAGAGGATTGTCAGGAAAAGGCCATTCAAAAGTGTTGGGGGCTTTCACAAGGAGTGGACTGAGGCTGGACTCAGTGCATCAAGAGCCACCACACACAGATGGATCCTGGACATGGCCTTCAAATGTCGTATTCCTCTTGTCAAGCCGCTCCTGAACAACAAACGTCAGAAGCATCTTACCTGGGCTAAAGAAAAACAGACCTGGTCTGTTGCTCAGTGGTCCAAAGTCCTCTTTTCTGATGAGAGCAACTTCTGCATCTCATTTGGAAACCAAGGACCCAGAGTATGGAGGAAGAATGGAGAGGCACACACTGCAAGATGCTTGAAGTCCAGTGTGAAGTTTCCACAGTCTGTGTTGATTTGGGGAGCCATGTCATCTGCTGGTGTTGGTCCACCTTCCTTCATTAAGTCCAGGGTCAACGCAGCAGTCTACCAGGAGATTTTGGAGCACGTCATGCTTCCTTCCGCAGACTAGCTTTATGGGGATGCTGACTTCATTTTCCAGCAGGACTTGGCACCTGCCCACACTGCCAAAAGCACCAAAACCTGGTTCAATGACCGTGGGATTACTGTGCTTGATTGGCCAGCAAACTCTCCTGACTTGAACCCCATAAAGAATCTATGGGGCATTGCCAAGAGAAAGATGAGAGACATGAGACTGAACAATGCAGAAGAGCTGAAGGCCGCTATTGAAGCATCCTGGTCTTCCATAACACCTCAGCAGTGCCACAGGCTGATAGCAATAGCAATAGCAA
>QLTV01000867.1:1641610-1651694 GCA_003457575.1 Thermophis baileyi
AAAGCAAGTACTGAGTACATATGCATGCTTATACTTTTCAGAGGTCCGATATTGTTCTATGTACCATCCTTGTTTTATTTATTGCATGTAATATTCTAATTTTCTGAGATTGTGGATTTGGGGTTTTCATGAGCTGTACACCATAATCATCGCAATTATGACACATCACGGCTTGAACTATCTTGCTTTGCATGTAATGAGTCTATCTCATATATTTGTTTCACCTTTTCAGTTGCATTACTGAAATAAATGAACTTTTGCACGATATTCTAATTTTTCGAGTTTCACCTGTATGTATTCATGCAAGTCCACAAACCAATTCTATCAAACAGAAAATCTTTCACTGGAGGCAGAAGCCACAATGGAAAAGTACCAATAGCTGTAGATCCCAATTTCTTTTACAAATCTTGCAATGATCCCAGTAATAATACTGCATTCCTTTCTCCCTAAAATGCCGGGATCTTTATATGTGAGATTCCCTTCTCACTTATACATATAGATTTCTATGTAGCTGAGAGCATTCCTAACGTCATTCAGAAAAGAATCTGTCCATTGCAAAAGTATTACTTTTAATCAGCACTCAACATGTGATTACTATTGATAATACTCATTCAATCTGCAAAAAAAATACCGCTTCTGGAAAAACTGAAGAGCCCAAGCAAACCTGTGGAGAAGAGCATATCTACTGTACTGTAAAAAAGGGGGAGTCACAATAGTCTGTGATACTGAGTGTTGTGTGCTGAAAAATGATTGCATAAGTTTACCAACACTGTCACTGATAAACCTAGTGATGGCTAATAACAGCAACTCCTCTGTGAATATTTATCTTTTGTAGAGACTAGACATATCCCTAAATGTATGAGTTATCTTCAACACTTCAACATGCTTAGAAATGTTAGAGGCAGGAAGTTTGGGTCAGAGTCTTGCAAAAAGGCAATGCACATATGATAAAATCTAATGTGAGTATGAACAAGGGAAGAGAGGAAGGATATAATGTAAGTAACTTTGCAGTAAAGAGAATGGAACAAATAAATGGATTGGTAAAAATCTGACTTTTATATTTATGTTAAACGTATCGATACATATATAGATAATTACATATCATGAAATATGACCTATAACATAAAATGTGGCAAATAATGGCACCTAGGTATGTGTAAAAAATTTGCAATTTTGCTTTAAATGAACTTTGAAACAGTGAATTCTTTATCTTTCTCACAAGTTAGAAAATGGCAGGCTTCAAGAAGAAAACCCACGGAAGGCACTAATGATGATAGCATAATACAGAAATTGGAAACTTTCCCAATTCTCCTGAACCACCACTTTCAAGAGCACTAGCCATAGGGAGCACTGCAGCAGCCCACTGAATTTAGCCCCTGTGGAGGAAATTGGGACAATTTAACTGGCAAAATACAGTTTTTCTGTCTGTCTGTCTTTCGCCATGCACACCTATTTCACACACACCTATTTCAGTTCTTTGTCAAAAAATAGCAAAAGTGCTACCAAAAAAGCAATAATTTTGCTGCTAAATATTTGGAGGTACAATTTAGGAATGCACTGAAGGACAGAAAAATGGAGCTGGTATAAAAATATGGAAAGGCACATTAATGCTGTTATAGCATAGCATTTGATCATAGGCAGTGAAGCCAAATAAAGAAGGAAGTAACACATTTTGATATTTGTGCATTTTGGAGGAAGTTTGTTAAAAATAAATATATAAAGCCCAAGCACCTTTATGGGAAGACCAATATTCAAGTAGCATAGTTGCTTAACACATTACTAAAGAACTCCCACTCTGTATTCTTAGATAAGTATTAGTGTTATCTCAGCGACTAAAGATAATCCACTTCAAAGCCAGTATCAGAGATGAAGAGTTTAAAATATCTCTAACAAGTCACCATGCCAAGAATTCCTGAAACTTCTCAAACTTTAAGAGTGTTCTTCCAGACAGCAAGCTGTAAGAAGTCTTTATACTAATTTCTCCCTAAGGCATTTAGTGGCTTTCTTATGGATAATTCTACAGGTGCATTTTCTGTGAATGATATAACATAGGCAAGCCTATGCCACAGGACATCAGGCACTTGCTTCTTGTATTATCTCTTCTTCCTATCCCAAAAGAACCTTTTGCATTCTGCGTGCAGCAACAATGGCTTCATCTTCTGAATCAGATTCACTCTGGGAATTAGAACTCTGAGATGCAGAACTGTAAGGGGAAGAACACTCTGGGGAACAAAGGTAGTGCATCAGTGGAACGCGGTACTTCCCACAGAAGTCGACAAATTTTATTTGGCGGACACAGCTGTCAAAATAGACTCCTAAAAAGAGAAAAAAGGATGTTTTTAAAATAGAGTTTGCGGTTATTGTATAAACATGGACATACATCATGTTTCATGGTCTACTTTCCTATCTTGTTGTGCAAAACATGTGTTTTAAGTCATTAGGTCCTTAGTTTATGACAGCTGCTAAACTGAATCAAATCAATGGCACTATTGTCTCTCTTGTTTGAGGGGATCTATGGCTGGCTGGCTGGTTGGTTATAAAGCTGTACGCTATCAGCTCTTTAAACATATCACTAGAGTAGATGGAACTTATTCCAATCCAGCTACACACTTCTTTGAAAGGTGCAAAAATTAAATTGGACATCAATGTTTCAGATTGGATTGAGATATAGAGAATAAAAACCTATCCACTTCTATTTAGAAATAAATACCATTGAGTTCAATGTAAGCCACATGTTTATTGTACAAAAAAAAAATCAGCAGTTCCATAGCATCTTTTCTGACTAACAAGTTTTATTAAAAGGCATAAGCTTTTGACATGAAGTAAGGCACAAGTTACAAAAACATGCCTTTTAATAAAATGTCTAGAATCTGACAGTTCTAAGTAACTGGAACACGTATTATAAAAATTGGCATTTTCACCCAGAAATGTTGATAGCCTTATGGCAGGATGATCGTTCTTCTAAGCAAGCCTGGATTTTATTTATACTTTTTATTGTTTCTCTTCTGCTTTGCTTTTTATCTCTAAACGTTAGGCTGGTTGAATGCTGATTTATTTTAACCCCCTGCTGGACTTTATCTGTGGTTCTTTTGCCCTTTACCTTTGATCTTTTTGGCTGTTTTGAATAACTCTTGCCTCTCCATAAGGAAGTAATGGCATATTTCTGGCTAATGGAAGTGTTTGGACTTGATTTACATTTATGTTGAACTTTTGCTACAGGGATTTTGCCTTTTATTAACTTGCAAAAAGTTTGGAGGTTATTTTTTTATCTTGGATCAAAAAATCAAAAAATATTCTCCCTGTCTCTCCATTTTCTCACTTTGAGGAATATTACTTCAATGTTCTTTGTTCCCTGTCTCTGAGGAGTTTTATCTCTCATTGCTGTTACATGAGAGCACATTGTATCAGATTAGAGACAAGTAAATATGGCTGGCCTTTGAAAAAAGACTGTTTGGTAATATACAAACCAGTAGTGGGTTCTAACTTACCTTGCCGCTGGTTCGCTTCCTCCTGTGCCGTGTGGCCACGCCGTGCAGGTGGGCGCATGCGCAGTGCCAAAAATTCGCAAAAAAAAGCCAAAAACAAGATGGTGGCGCATGCGCAGTGCCGGGGACTTGGCTTCTGCGCATGCGCAGAAGAAAAAAAATCAGCAAAAAATTCCCCCCCTCCAAAAAAATATGGTGCCGTTCACAGACCGGCACCAACAGAACCGGCTCCGTGACATTACCAGCGGTTTGCTACCGGTTCTATAGAACTGGTGCGAACCGGGAGGAACCCACCTCTGATATAAACCCAAGTTGAAAACTTTTAAAAAATGTTTGACATAATAATGTTGCAAAAAATGTCCAGATGCAAGTAACTGTAGTTAAAACACCTTCACAAAAGGAATTTGATTTGAAAGTGGCAGATTCTGTGAGAGACTTAGACTTAGACCTGACTGAGGGGATTGCACATGCCTTCCTGAAGTTCAGGCCTGCATTCCTTTACAACAGCAGAAAACTAACTGAATGGTAAGTAATCAATTGGTTTCCCTTAAAAACACTGAAGGAGATTGGGAATAGATTTATCATAGTCTACCTGAAAACAATTTCATCTGGACTTTTTTGGGAAGGTAGATCGACTTTGGAGAATGGATTTATTATATTAAACTGGATAACAATTGATAAAAGATGGTATAAACAAACGTGGATATTTGATTCAGGACAAATCATAATTATTTGATGGAATTATCTGGGATAAATAAGAAGCTGTGGTAAACTTTCTACAAGTTGAATACAATAATAGTTTGTTAACAGAGGGTTTTGAAATTTTACTCTTGCCTTTTTTGTTGTTGTTCTACCTGCTAACTATTTTGCCATTAATATGGTAGTTAGATGACAGGTTAATAATTTGCAATTAGAATTAGAAGTTTAAAAATGTTTTGGGCCTGTTTTGCAAGGGATGGGAAACTAATATTGTTGCAGTATATTTATCAGTGTTCAACAACGGGGGATAATATGTGTATATGTGTTTGTGTCTTTTTTTTAATGCAACTCTTTAAATGTTTTGTTTTGTTTTTTTTGTTCTTGTTAAAAAAAATGAGTTTTGTATTTTAACTTTTTTTTAATAAAAATAAAAATTACTGAGTTATTTTGATTTTTTAAATTTTAAGCTTAGCACTTAGTAAAAAAAAACAACCCCATTAAAATGGTTCCCCAAATGTCTTGAAAAAAGTGCTACTGATTTCTAAACTTAATTTTCTCTTAAAAGCAGAGAAAATAATGTACCTCCACACTTAGGATTAGGACAATTGCTGCCCAGATTCAAATATCGAAGGAGATTTCCAGGGAGATCACTAGCAACATAAGGAATGTTGCGAGTTTTGATAGTGCGTCCAGCCAGTTCTTGGAGGCTTGGAGGATTGTAGGTCAATTCACGGACAAACCTCACAACCAAAGGATTCCCACGCAAACTCAGTTCTTCAAGCTGAACTAGATTCAGGATTTCCCGAGGAAGATATGTCAGTAAGTTATTGTGGAGGCTAAGAGAGCGAAGTGAATGCAACCTAAGAGAGCGAAGTGAATGCAAGACAGGAAAAATTATGATAAGACTCTACCATCAGGTATACCAAAATGAGCAACAAACCCTCTTCCAGGATGATAGATATTATTTACCTGTGAATTAAACAAAGCACTTCCCTAATATGCATAGTGAAGCTATTATAAAAATATGAACACACAGAATGATTTCTCTGTGGAAATATAGAATGTTTCTGCATTTTCTGAACACACTATATTCCTTATTAATTTTTAGAGCAATGAAACTGCTTTTTAAAACTCAGTAATTAAAAAAAACACTTTTTATAACAGTAATTAAAAACACATGAATCTAATTTATAATATACCAAAATAGGACCATATGCATGGCTCCATAACAAATATATGTACTTTTGAGTGTAGTCGATTTAGGGCATTATCCTGATTACACTTATTAAATACAGCAATTTTATCAAAGGAGACAAAGTTGGACAGGCACAATGTATTTGCAAGAAAGTTTCTGTTTTCTTGCTAGTGCCTATTAATTTTAGCATGAAAATCCAGACACTTACCAATATGCTGTTTGACAATCTGGTCAAAAACCTTGCCTACTGTAGATGTCATGCTATCAGATTTGTAGTTTTCAAATCCTTCTGAAGATGGGGTTGCCTCCTCCAATGTTCTAGGATTTCATATAACCTTCTGGAGTTCTTAAAGATTATTAAGACTGGTACTGCAACCACTTCTGCAAGTTTGTCCAGTACAGTGCTCTAGAATGTAAGCCAACTGGTCCTGAATTTGTTTAAATTACATGTAATCATCATTTAGCAACCACAATTGGGACCAGTTGCTCTGTTGGGCAAACAATCATTAAGTGGGAAATCACATCACTGTGAATATGCGGCACAAGCAACCAGAACCACTTGTGAATAGTCTCAAGCAGAAGCTTTATTTTAATCACCTATGTGATTTTTCCTTTTTAACAGTCAGATAAAGCTTCAGAAATTTTTGGGGAGGTCAGACCTGTACCATTTTTTTGAAGTGCAAGGAGTCTAAGCTCAACAACCTCTTAACCCCTCCCTCCAGTCTAGTTGGAGATTCCAGCACAGTGACTCTGCTTTCCTTTTGCCCATTTCCCACCCTTTAGAATGCTGATAACTAGCAAGAACGGAATTAAAGTTTGTGTTTACGTTTGTTGGAGAAAGGGATTACAAGAGAGTAAGTAGGCTCACAATGGGGAATACACATCAAAATAATTGGCATCCCAGAGCACACTTGGAGCTAGGAGTCGCAAGTGCTCTACCCAAACAGCTGATATATTTCCCTGCTTACTCTCTTGCTGATGTTTTCCTGCTTACTCTTGTAATTCCTGCTTACTCTTGTAATTCCTGCTTACTCTTGTAATCCCTTTCTCTCCAAACTTTCTGCTCTGCAACGGGGAGGGGGGCACAGGACAATGTATACAGACTGTAATGATAATCGCATGACTGAGGAACACGGTGAAGATCATCAATGTGGCACTGGTCATAGGTTGTGGGTTTTTTTGCACCATGGAAACAAAGTGGACACCGAATGAGGCAGTTGGTAAGCGAGTCTAAGGTATCTCTTCTTATCTATCCTAAATTACTCTTCTCTCATTCCCCTACAGCAGTGGTTCTCAACCTTTTTAATGCCGCGACCCCACGTGACCCCCACCCCGCCGCCGCGACTGATAGCGTGGAAGCAGGAGACTTCACCCAGACGCCGCCATTTGGGTTCTTTTACCCTCTGCGCATGCGCAAAGCATTCTGCGCATGCGCAGAGGATAAAAGAACTCAAATGGCGGCGTCCGGGCAGGTGGGCGAAGTCTCTCGCTTCCGTGGCTACCGGCTGTCCGGCGACCCGCAGGCACGGCCGAACTGGGAGCATTTCCAAGATGGCGGGCTAGCGCGCGTGGCGACCCCTGTGAAAAGGTCGTTCGACCCCCGAAGGGGTCGCGACCCACAGGTTGAGAACCGCTGCCCTACAGTATAATGACCAGCTAGGGCTCCATTTACCTTCAGAGGGAAAATAGATACAAAATAGGAGAAATTCTGCCTTCTCACCATTATGCATTACTGATTCACCACTTTCTCTTTAAAAGTGCCTTGTTATACTTTCATTTCTAATGTACATAAAAAACCCTTTTTATTCTTTCTGATATCTCTTGCAAGCTTCACCACATACTGAGCTTTAGCCTTTAGTTCCTAGAGTTTCTTGACACCACTACCTCTTTGATTATGTTTTCTTTCTTCCATTTTCTGTAAATTTTGCTTTTTCTCTGAAGTATTTTAGAGAAATTTCACATGTACACACTGGTATCTTTGAATTTATCCTGTTTTTCTGTTCCCATCTTCCTGAACACTTTTTTTGAGGAATTCAAACCAATGGATCTGATCCACCTTCCTTTAAAGTTCATTAAAATCCATTTTCGAAGTTCAGCTTTTAGGTAGCCCTTCTCAGCTGCTCCTCTAGATATCGTAAATTCAAGGAAAACATCACTTTCAGTATATTTGATTCTGTGTTTTAGCTACACTTTCTTTTTATTCTCATTTGATATCCTCCTGATGAGACTGGTGAGGTTCCTTCTCAAGTTTTATAAGCTGTATCCTATCTCTTCTCAGCAGTCCTTTCTGAAAATAGCAACAGCCCTTGTCAAATTCCTGTTTGTTTTCCCTGTTTGCTTGCTTAGTAAATAATGTGTACAAATTGTTCTCCATTACTGCTGATAATGAATCCCACAACATAGTTGCATTATTCAAATTACTATCTGAATTGATAGTTCTATGGAAAATAGGGTGCAAATAGTCCTTGTTTAATGACCTCTTGTTCAGCAACTGTTCAAAGTTCAAAGTTATAACAAAATGAAGGAATCTGTTATGACTAGTCCTTGAAGTCTGGCCATCCCAGCACCTCCACAGTCATGTAATCATATTCTGGGTGCTTGGCAACCCACTTACATTTATGATGGTTGCACTGACTCAAGGTCACTTGATTGCAACCTTCCCTGAAGGCTTCCCAAAAGAAAACTCATTGGAGAAGCTGGCAAAGAAGGTCACAAGTTGCTTGGGTAAGTCTCTCCCACCTATGCACTTCACACAGCCCCTCTGCCTCGCGCTGCATCTCCCCCGGTACTCACACATCCTCCTGAGCCTTGCTGAATTTGTGCTACATCTCCACAGCCACTCACACACCCTTGAACACTCTCCCCAAGTATTCCACTACACTCTTGCTATGGTTACCTGGCAACTTACACACCTTTCTTACCCGACAGCAGCCATCTCAAGTCCAGTTGTCCATTTCCATCACATGCGTACCCTCCGTGAGCCTTACTGCACTTGTGCTGCATCTCCATGGCTACCCATACACCCAATCTCCCACTGAAAGCAGCCACTTACCTGCCTGTGGCCTACTTACAACCCACCTAGGACTTGCAAAGAGGTACTTGCTTAACAAGCCACAATCCTCCTTTAATAACGGCAACAGGGACTACATGGATTGCCATCATGCTTTACATTATGACAGTATTGCTTACTAATGGAAATTTTGGTCTCAAATGCTGTTGTAACTCAAGCACTATCTGTAATCAATTTCAGCTCAATGGAAATAGTATATATGCCAATAGTATAATAGTATATAATTTTCACTAAATCAAATATCACACTATTTGAGTTCACAGTAATAGTGACCTACCAGTATTGTTTATAGATCAGCATGTACAATTATTGTACAATTTGCTGATTGTGGTACTGCAATGAATTTCACCTTCTCGGCATTGTGAGATTGTGTTATTATATAGAAGATATTCTCCTTTTCATACAAAAACACTTCAAAAGAAAATATTATCAGTTTTTTTAGACAACTAAATTTAGGACACAGATATCTGAAAGAGTAACATGGCTAGAAATACTCACTGTGCCAACTGAGGTGGAATACTCTGTATCCTGTTATCACAGAGGACTAGGTAATTTAGTGAAGACAGGTTTGCTAACTCTGGTGGAATGGAAGTAATGAAATTTCCTCCAAGATACAAAAATTCTAAACTGAAAGAGAAACCAAAATCAATACATAAAATTTGCATCCATTTCTGACAGAGTACTGATTCAGCATGTCATTTAGAACATAAATCAGTGGACCTCAACCTTTTATATATATTACAAAATGATTAAAGAAACTTCAATAAACAAATAAACTTGAAAACAAAGGAAGAGGAAATGGTTCATCAGGTTACCGTAAGTTTCTCCAGATAGGTTCCTTCAATTAAAAAAATGCTATCAGGAAAATAATAATAGATGATGAAAAATAATTTCTTTCTCCCTCTCCAAACTCTGTTATGTGCCTCCCAAAAAGAATTTTTATCTGCCAGACAGTTGCTGAAACCACTCAGAAGCAAATCAATACTCAGCAAAGCTTTACAGGGTCCTCAAAGCAGTAGGTGTCTGGTACATGTAAAAGTTATGAAATATGCATTCTGAAGTCATGAAGTGAACCCAGTCTTTGTATTTGTATTCCAATTTGGATACAAGTACATGAGCCATAGTTTGCATTATGACACATGGTTTGTCATTCCTTTCCCAACCGGCCCCTTTGAAGATGCCTATGCTTAAAGCTGTACTGCAGGAACGTAGCAGAAATCTGGATTGATATATTTCTGGTTGGTCATAATCCTATTTTAGAAAAGGTTTCAAAGACAATAAAATGCCCTGCCAGTTTGCTGAGTGAGATGTAAGATGCCTAGGTGACTTTCATCTCTTCTGTGTTTATGTTTACTCAAAACCGCAGAAATGGTGGTAGACTTTAGGAGAAACCCGCCCATACTTCCACCTCTTACAATACTAGACAACACAGTATCAACAGTAGAGACCTTCAAATTTCTAGGTTCTATCATATCTCAAGACCTAAAATGGACACCTAACATCAAAAACGTCATCAAAAAAGCACAACAAAGAATGTTCTTTCTGCGCCAACTCAGGAAGCTCAAACTGCCCAAGGAGCTGCTGATACAGTTCTACAGAGGAATTATTGAGTCTGTCATCTGCACCTCTATAACT
>QLTV01000867.1:1661927-1677699 GCA_003457575.1 Thermophis baileyi
TATGACACCTTAAATAGTCTTAGGGCATGGCCCATCAGCCTGCAGGTTTACAGGTGAGGAGACCTCCTCCTGCAGAGCCACTCTTGCCTGCTAGCTGCCCTGCGTGTCCTAGCATCAATCAGAGGCTCCTCCTCTCCACTTGAGTCACTCATCTCCTGAGGAGGTGCAGAAGGCCCTGGTTGGTTATCATCCTCTGGCACTGCGTTCTCCTCGGTCTCGGACTCAGGTGCCAGAGATACAGGATGATATTGCCACCCCATGGTCGGTTCTTGGTCCTCCGGATCCATGAGCAGCTGCGCGGGACTCGGGCAAGCCACAACAGCTATGGTCAAAGATGCTGAACAACAAGGCCCTCCCTATTTACCAGGACAATATACAGCCCATCACAAGATTGAAATCTCGTAGACCAGCTATTAACATCCACCAAGTTGAACCCTCCCGGAGAGAGGACTGGTCCAAGATACCTTCTTGGGGCCTGACCATTAGTGATCCCTCTACCAAACCACCCAGTTTTGACCTGCCTCATTGTCTAGTCGAAATTGAACAGAACTAGGTGTGATGCTGGAAGAAATGCCTGTGCCCTGTATCAATGGGGATGGAAAGATTCCCCTTATTTTTGTGATGCTGATATGCAAACTGTTAAACATATTGTGCAAGACTGCCCAGTGTGCATTCCCTGGTTCCCTAGAAGATCTGCACAATGCAGCAGCAGAGGGTTAGGGTTAGGGTCCAGTTATAAGGCCACTGCCATACCCCCATAGAAGTTTTGTATATAGTTACGTAGCTTGTGTGTATATGTTTACTTATCTTCTATCATGTTCTCATCATACACTAAATAAATAATTATTATTTATAATTATTCCAAGCCTCATGGGCTTGCCTGTCTACCTTTTTACTCAAACTTTTATAATGCTCTGACAGTTCAAGTCATATTGTGTCAAATTTTGAGGGCGCAAAGAACTAGTTCCAAGATATATAAAATGGTTATCCAAAATGGTGTTCTTTTAAGAACCTGAGCCTAATGTGCCTCTTCCATTCAGTTAAAATGCATTGAGCTAACTTGGCTTGCTTCCCCCCCCCCATGTGATGACTTGCTGGTAGAGTAAACAAAACTAGGTCCAGACCAGTGGTGATTTAACTGCAGATCAAAGGTCAGTTTTGCCTGGTTTTGCAGCTGTTTCCCAATTACCTTCTGCAGAAATTCTTGTGATGCTATAGAGTGTATAGAGTTTAACATATGAAAACAATAGCTAAAGTCATGCCTCAGGCTAGATAGAGATATGTTACTGTCCTACATTTGCTCCAATAGTACATAAAGAGATTCCATCAAGATACTTAAATCTAATTATGACTAAATTATGAAGGAACAATATTAAGACTTCAAACCAAAGCATGCTTACAATGATATAAGTTAATGATCAGACCAAGTTAAAACAAGACTTCAGCACATGTACTATTTGGCCATCCAATACGATTGCTTAACTTTTGAGGAAGAATAAACTTTTATTCAAGTAGTTCCCAAGATAATTCTTTCATAAAGAGAAGGAAGTCAAAAACACCTATGGGTAGGTGGAGCTTTCTTTGGACTTTACAGTACATATGGCCCAACAGAATGTAATCCTAATGATGAGTTTCTTCAACATGATTTAGGACCTTGGAGGTTTTCTAATCCAACCTCCTGCTCAAGCTATACACTTGTACAGAAACAAGAATCCAATTTCTTTCTTAAGCATATGCAAAAACAACAACAATGCTTTTGATGTTTGTTATAACAAGTGAGGAGACTGGATCTCCTGATTTTATTGCCAAAATTCCTAAACAGATTGATTTTGCATCAAAACATGCAATGCATTTATGATATTGTGCATTCTCCTTTTTTACTTAGGGACTAGTTGTCAAAAACCATCAGACGAGCTCTAAGTCTGCAAACCTCAGGTATATATCTTTCCCTTTGGGAATGACAGCAGCAGTGCCTCAGTATAAAGCACTAGATATGTACATATGTTTCTCGTTGATCTATCTTCCCAACAGCATAGGGAATACTTACTTCATGCTTGACAAACATTACTATTTCCTTCTATTTAATTAATACGGTTGAGTGAATTCCTGAATAAAGTCAAGAATTGCATCCTTCTCCCATTCCTCACTTCCTTGAAAGAATGATGCTGTAGGAAGCTGTAGGGTATCTCTCAAAAACTCTATTCTGCTCTGTCCGTACATGAACCATACTGTTTACAGTGAAAGGTGCAATGGCAAATTTGGAACAGCCATATACAATCTTGGTCCCCTTAGTGCTGCACTGATTTTACTTCCTTGATACATGTAGCTATAATATAAAGCATGAACACAGAAGTACAGCATTTTCCAGAAGCTATAAACAATATAAATCAAAGATACAAAAAGCTCAGTTAAAAATCATTAATTAAAAAGAGTAAGAAGGTGATAAGAAAATATATTGTAGCACCATTGCAAAGAGAGGAGGAAAGAAAATGAGGTCAGTTTGAAACTCACGGAGTTATGTGGCTTCTGGCAGGGATAAAGAGCTTGCTCTATATTTACTAGGGACTCTCAATGATATGCACTTTAATCAATGGCAGGGGTAGGGGGGATTCTGCAGGAACTGATTGAAACATAGAAAAAAACGATGGTTGAGTGAAGGACAGAAGAAGACAGGAAGGCTAAATATCAAAATGGAGTGTAGAAAAGTGATATGCCATGGAATATATGCATAGCTATTGCATTTTCTTTATTGGGCTCCTCCAGTTATAGTAATATTTGTGAAAAAGTATTTTAGGCTGCAGCAAGAGAGTCATAGGGCAATGCTCCACCATCAATACAACTTCCACAGAAGACACCATGATCCTAGTTTACAGTGATGCTTCCCCTGAGTTCTAGGAGCTCCAGAACTGGAGTAATTTGCTGTCCTCATTAATCGCTATCAATTCAACTTCATATCCTTGCTATAGAAGCCATAATATTGGAGGGGAGGTTCTTTTAAATTTCAAAAGAATCCATTTTCCTTTACCTCCCTCCCATTGCTACACAATGTAAATATCTGTGACTGAGCAATAATTTCTAAACATGTTTGCATATTGAAGGAAGATTGGTAGGTGAGACAGGTAACACACTTTGGCTTCTGGTGTGTACCTCTCACATTTCTTTGGTAGTCATTTGCTTGATCTTCTCAGAGGTCTCCTAAGGAAAAACGAGAGGAAGAAAGAAAACAGGATTTAGATATCATATACCCTTGACCAAAGAATGGTACAGCCCTTCTATCTGATATGATCATCCTCTTTCACAAGCATGCAGCATCAGGAGGGATGAACATGGAACAGTAAGGGAGGAAGGGGACACTCTCACATTCAACCGAATCCACCAAATCAGCCCTGGTAACTAGTGATATGACAGATATCGCAGCCAATCACTCTCATGTCCAAATTAATAATGATTACTAAGGCTTTTCCATTCTGTCAAAATGTGCCATTGGCATTAATAAAGCCTTGACTGAATTTAAGTAGTAAATTTGGGACCAAGACACCCAAACTGCTACATCCAGTGTTTCCTACCTCTGCACCATCCCACCCCCTCCCAAATTATCCCTAGATATTCCAACATATTTCATGCCCCATTCTTCTCCCTGCTCAAAATGGCATGTTATCCACTAGGGTGACAATGGTCACACATACCAGTGTCTCTTATAAATTCTGCACTGTTTTGATACAGAGGCAGAATCTGGATCACATGGGTTGTTAAAGTTCCCTCTGTACACTCAAAGGTGAACATATCTTAATAAACTAGTTCACAAAAAAATTAATTTTTCTTATGATTAAGAAGTTAACACTCTCCTTTTTCCTGACTAATTTCCAGACACTTCCAAGAAGGTTGCAACATTTAAAGCAATAGTTTATTGAAGTAATTTGGTTCTTTCATTATATTATTAAATGTTTCAGGCTTGCCTTGTAACTTTATTTCTTTTCTTTTTTTATTCACAGTACTGTATTAGATGTATTTTAACTTTGGGCTGTAAGTAAAATTGATTAGCATTTTAGGCAGAGGTGGGTTCCTCACGGTTCGGACCGGTTCACCCAAACCAGTAGTGACCCACTGGTGATGTCACAGTGACGTCACAGATCCGGTTCAGTCGGTGCCGGTCTGTGGGCGCCGCCATCTTTTTTTTTTTGAATTTTTTTCTGGGTTTTTTTTCCTTCTGCGCATGCGCAGAAGCTGAGTTTTCAGCACTGCGCATGCATCGCCATCTTGTTTTCAGTTTGTTTGTTTGTTTTTTGGAATTTTTTTTGGAGTTTTTGGCATTGCGCAAAGCGCACGCGCGCCCACAAGTTGCGCCCACACGGTGCGGGAGGAAGCAAACCGGCAGCAAGGTAAGTTAGAACCCACCCCTGACTTTAGGATGTTATATTTTACTGCAGCCCTAGTCAACTTTGGCTATCTCAGAAAGCTTAACTGAAGCAGACCTAGTTAGTTCTTAAATGGGAGGTCACTGAGAAGTTGAAAAAACTGGCTAGATTGGGAAGTTGAAAAAACATGCCAGATGAATGTATCAGCAATGCACATTTGTATCGTAGACAGAAAAGTACATGGATATGTGCAGAATATGTGCAGGATCTGGGGTTACTTGAGAAAGTATTTATTTTTCATTTACAGGGTATGGTTCTTCCTGCTACATCTCAAGAAGGCTACCAAAATTTTAAGAGGACTGGATTACTCCTTTATGAGAAAAAGGGGAACATGTTAGAGATTTTTTTTCATGTAAAATGCATAAATGGAAACATAACAGAAGCATACAAAATTATGCAATTTGTCCATTCACCTGTACAGGAGGGGAAATGTTAGAACAAGCAGCATGACATTGCAATGCAAATGATTTATGTACATATGATTTATGTACTTGCATCCAACATCAAAACACAAGTAAGAGTCTGAAGTTTGCATTGCAATGTCATGGCATATATTTCATCATTTTGAGGTCATCATGGTTGGTACCAAATTCCTGTGTTCACCCGCATGGAATGACATGCATTTGTCTCCATCAAATTTCTAGTTGCTTGCCAACATACAGTGCTGGTTTCAGATATATTAGCAGCCAACAAATGACAGATTTAAACTGTGAGGAATCTCTCAGCACTTTAGCGGAATAAATGTACTGAAATACATAAGCTTGTACAATTGCTGCTTCTAACCTGGTGCTTCTGCAGCTCCTGAACATATCTGGCTAGCTCTTCTTCAGTCAGCTTCTCTTCAGGCTGCTCTTGAAAAGGGACCTTCTGGTTTTTACCTATGAGCAGAAGCAGAGTTTATGATATTCAATGCACATTGAGTATGCACATACTCAACAAAAGAGCAATAGAGAACTGCAGTGTGTTCTTTCACATTAATAACGGATGTTGGATCTTTTGGCAAAACGTAAGGGAGAAATGTGCCATCTTTACCAGTGAATGTGGCAGAGGATCCTACTATCTATTTTGACTGCCCCCAGTCAAAAACAGCACACAACCCAACCTTCACTGTTCTCCCATGGAAAGTTTTTGTTCTGTGGATGGCTTTTATTCTTTTTAAGGAAAAAAGAGCAGCCAAGCTACTGCTGTGTGGCTGGCAAAGCAGTTCCTATATTTGGTGGTACTCAAGGTTTCTGGCTTTTGGAAGCAAAAAAAAAAAAAAAAGAGAATCCCAGGTGGTTCACCCTGTAGCTTCAAAGACAAAAATTGCATGTTTCCTCTAAACTGAAGGCTGAGCTGATTGCCATCAGAAATAATTCAACTCTTGAAGATCGGTTGGAACGATAGGGATCTACAAGGGCAGCCCAAATTTTGGATCAGCACAATTCTTCCATGTGAAAGGGATCAAGCACTCCTTTTTGCCTTCTTATTACCCTGCTTTAAAGAACATTCACTATATCTTTGATATTTTCCCTCCAAACTTTCTGCTCTGCAGTTATAGCAATAGCAATACAGTAGCACTTAGACTTATATACCACTTCATAGTGCTTTACAGCCCTTTCTAAGCGGTTTACAGAGTCAGCATATTGCCCCCAACAATCTGGGTCCTCATTTTACCAACCTCGGAAGGATGGAAGCAGGGGTAGGATTCAGCCGGTTCGCACCAGTTCAGCCGAACCAGTTGTTAACTGTGTGTGCAGTTCGGCGAACCGGCTGAATCACCATGCGGCTCGCCCCTTCCCCTCCCTGGCACTCATCGCCTCGGCCGGCCTCTCCTGAGGCCATTTTGGCATCTCGGCACTCTTCTAACCACCCCTCCCCCACCCCCTCCAAGAAAGCGATGTCCGCGCAGGCAAAACCCCAAGGCAGCTCTGACAAGGCACTTGGAGGGAGGGGCTGGAGCTACTAAACAGGCGGCCAAGCTAAGTGCCTGAAGGACCCCATCCGTCACCAGGCGCCTCAGCTGGCGGCGAGTGAGGTCTTGGTTGGGCTCCTCAGCAGACAACAGTCTTCGCATGCGGCCAATCTAGCCCCCGGAGCCGGCTCTGCCCTAAGGAGACTGGGGGCATCTTTGAGGCTCCAGCAAAGAGGGGCTCAGGCCCGGTCCACGCGTGGCACCATGATCCACGAGCTGCTGCTGGCACTGCGTGGCTACCCAGGCGGCCTCTTCATGGGCAGCAGCCTGCAGGTGGGTGCCCCTCACCCCTCCCCTCCCAGCCACTCCTCACCTGGCCTGAGAAGGTAAGGCCGATGGTAGGACAGGGAGACCAGCAGCTCCGGGCCCAACATGCTCGGCCTGTGGGGGGGACATGGCGAGACTCGGCCATCTTTCGGGCCCAGCTCTCCCACAACCTGACTGGGCGGGCGGGCAAGGGCCAGTTGGCACAGGGGCAATGCGAGCGGCACAACCTCGTAGCCCCTGGCCACCCCCATCTGGTGACAGCCACGGCAGGTGAAGCCCAGCAGCTGCGGAGAGTCCATGATCCTGGCCAGTCCTCCCTCCGTCTCCTACCTCGATGGGAGACCACATGACACCACAGAAAGTGAGGCCCTCCTGGATGGCCGCCTTGCTCGTGTGCCTGGCATCGCGCTCTCCCAGCACAGGGAAGCAGTTGAAGCGGCTCCATGGTGACCTCCGGGAGCTGCAGTGGGAGCGGCTGCCGGCCAGAGAGCGGCTCCGGGAGCAGGAGCCTGCAGTCTCAGCAGGCCAGTGGCCAGTGGCGGAAAGGCCCTGGTGCCTTCCCTCCCTGCTTTAGGCAGGCTTAGAAAGTCTGCCAGGCTGAGGGAAAGTGCATGTGCTACGGCGTGCTGCAGACGCCCCTTGCTCGCCCCTTTGCCTGGCTTTCCTCCTCCCTCCATCTCCTCGGTGCTCGCTCACTCGCTTGCGCTCTCCCTCCCCAGTCTAGCTTGACACAGGCGGCAGCTCACGATTGCCCTTTGCAAGCCCGCTGTCGGTGAACCTGGGCGCCAGTGGGGGCTGGCTTTTTGCGTAGGTTTGTCCGGCTGTTGCGGGGAAAACGGACAGGGGCCTGGGGAGGAAGCCGTTTTCCCGACAGCTGGACAAATCTAGGCAAAAAGCCGGCCCTCACTGGTGCCCAGCTTCACCAACAGCAGGTTTGCAAAGGGCAATCGTGAGCTGCTGCCTGCGTCAAGCTAGTCTGTAATATCAATTTTCCTTTGCTAGTCAATGAGAGGCCCAGCAAGTTTGGATTTCTGACTGGACACTCTGATTCAGATAAAGCAATCTTTTCCTTAAATATTGCAAAATCTCTTGTCCCTAATTTTGGCTCCTCCTCTGCAGTAATATTTAACTATTAATTACTGATAACTATGGCTTACAGATTTACTACATTCTAAACAAACAAGTATCATATTCAATTCTTCAAGGTCTTATGAACCGTCTGAATTATAGATACCCATAAGTGGAAGAAATTCAGCTGCCAGTTGCAGACGGGATTGTTTCCTCAACAGACAAATAAATGATTAGTGTGAGACAGTGAATTAAATGAGAAAACTATGACCCTGGCAAGCTATTCATCAGTTATGGAATTTATTATTTCTGTTGCCTTCTTTATATCAAATAAGTTCATCACCCCAGAAAATCAGTTTGCTTGATCAAAAATGATTAATCTGTCTTGATGTGCTATTAGTGAGAACAATATGTTATTCTACCTCTTTTTCTTTAATCTCTAGTATTTTCATTTATTTAGTCAAGCCACTTGTTGAACCAGAACATGTTTTTCTTTGAAAAGTGGGGTGAATCCTTCTAAAATAACTGAATTATCCAATTGCATAGACCATACCTTCACAGGTCATGGCAGTGCACACCCAGTTCCCACAAGCACAGACACAGCGGTTACAGTTCACTTGAGTCTCTGCTCCATCTTCATATGATTCGTCTTCTAAGGCACATTCTAAATAAAGAAAGATGCAGTTAATGTACATGGGAAGAAATATAAAGATGAAGGTTTCCCCTATCCAGTCATGTCTGACTCTAGAGGGCAGTGCTCATCTCCCTTTTTATTCACAATTTGGGGAAGAGTCGGAGCGACTGGATGGAGCTAAGTTTTTACTGGCCAGATGCCTTTCCTGATGCCACACAAACTTCGCAGCAGATATTTTTTCTTTGCACCCTAGGAGAGAAACATCTGCCATTACCTAGGATTGAATTCTCAATCTTCCAAGTGGGAGGCGAGCATCTTCATCTAGGCCACCATGCCACTCTATAAGCATATGCAATACATACTCTCAAACCTCCAAATTTGGGCAGAAATCCAAATATGTTGCAATTCTTTCAACTACATTTTGAAACAAATATGCAACATATTACTTTTATCCTACTCAACTTTCCCCACTCTTTTAACAACTCCAGGCCCATTTTGTGCAGGCACAGAGCTCCTACTTTTTTCTGGTGGATTGAAGGTTGGGTTGAGGCACTTCAGGAATTCATTGAAACTCAGCTTCCAGTCAGCATTTTCATCAGAGAGCTCAATGAGAGCATCTACACAGAGTCCCCTGGAAGACATACAATACACAGTTATCCAATCTAGAAATGACTCCCAAACACATCACAGAAAATTGTGAATAGTTAATATTTAAATTATCAATTGCTGCCATGTCAGATCACTTCATATGAACCAGACTTTTGGGCTGTCTACATCTTGTGGTAATGGATTTTTCCTGTGGCATACATCTCCTTATTTCTAGTACTCAGGAGAAGCAAATTTCTCAAGAAAGAATGTCATAATTCATCATCTTTTGTAGTCATAGTTATATATTCTGATGTTCTTCTGCCTGAAGCTACCTGAGAAGCTTGTTGGTCTCTTGATTCATATAAGTAGAAATGTTGACAGCTGACTCATTTTGTTCTACAAACTTCAAGAATTCGTTGGAGTCAAGGCGGGAATCTCCATCATCAAAACTCTGTAAAATCACAAAAAAGCATTTAAGAAAGGTTAAACTACCTGGAGTTTCCATCAGCCCCCTTCCCCTGAAATAAACTGACAAGACTTGATAACCAGTGATTTTTTAACATGTTGGAAAATCTGAGATTTCAGCACTCTCCACTCCCTGTCCACAAGAGTGCGGCCCTGCACACAGACATTCAACTGCATACATCAGCACAATGGCACATTGCTCTTGGGTTTGTTTTTTTTAATAGCTCAAGCTGTTCTTATTTGTAAGCATACAAGTTTTCATATTCCTTCCAACGTAATACATATTAGTTAATTAATTAATTTATTTGTTTATTGGATGGATGTGCTGCTGATCTCATCTGGAGGTGACTTTGGGTGGCTTACAAATAATGCTTTGCTGAAATTCAGGCTAAGCTTATTAAACTTCCTTTATCAGAAAGTTAGCATTAAAAGTTTTGATACTCTCAAAAGAGGAAGATCGATTATCCCTTAGTATCTGTTTTCTTTCATTCATTCATTCAATTTCTGTAGCTGCCCATCTCAATCAATGTCTCTGGGTGGCTTGTAATTCCAAAATATAAAAACAATTAAAATAATAAAAAAACAATTTAAAACAGTTAAAAACAATTATTCATGACCCCGTAAGCTACATAAGATGCAGTATATCAGCTACCTCATTCATACCTTGAAGTACTTTTCCAAGATTTCTGTGTAGTTGCTGCCTTTGGAGAACCACCCATCAGGAATGATTTCGGCTTCAAGCCACTGGATGACACGACGCCGAAGTTCATCACGGTCACTCTGATAGCAGACCACTATTGAATGGGGAGGTGGGGAGGTAGGACCAAGAATGCAAAGCAGAAGAAACAACAGAGAAGGGGGAAATGGTTTTTTTTAAAATGAGAAGGTTATTGAGAACATTTTTATTTTAAACCATGTGTTTCCAAACATTGTGACCCCCCTAGGGGTTTATGAGCAACTTAGAGGGGGAAGTTGCAAAAATCTGATCAAGCTTGTATAGGCAAAATTTAAGTGCTGTCAAAACTCACTTGGCGCTTTGGAACCTGCTTTGTCTGTGCAGATTAAAAGTGGAATTATTAAAAGTGACCAAATTATACTTCTTGCCTAGCACTGATCCCCACCGCCCAAATAACCAGTTTTTTCAAAGGGCAAGTTTCACGAATTCATTTATCACTTTAGGGGTCATAATAGAGCAAAGTTTGAGAATCTCTATTTTAATTTTTAGAAGAAAATGGTTTGGAATATATTTATTTCCTGATATTTGCTTTACTCTTTAGGTGCATGACATATCTGAAAGAAACTACTTTCAGGGGGGAAAAGCCTTTCATTGCCTTAGACAGGGAGAGGACTCAACACTTTCCTGAGTCCCTTATGATTTTCAATTACTTTGGTTTAATAGACGACAAGTGAATTTCTTGGAAGATATTGTGGCAAACAGTGCTAATATGAATATTAACCTATATGCAGAGATAAGATTATTAAAATACTACATCCTATCCTAGTGACTCAACTGAACTAACATGTTCAGACTTCTCTCTACAAGTGATCTGAACAGTTAATTGTGCTTCAGTGCTATGACTGCATCTTATTAGAATGGGGAAAAATTGCTGAAAGAATTAGGGAAAGGGGAGAAGAGAAAGATGATTTTCCCCCCTTGTCTTCAGGACATAATGTTAGGACTCTGTCCAAACGGTTGGGTTGGTTAATATAAACAAGCCACAAATCACTGTTTAATGTATATATGTAATATGGCTTTAAATGCATTGGTGCATTCTGACTGGCAGTAACGGCCATAAGAGGGAGCTAGAGAACATGGTTAGTTCTCTCTCTTTTGCTGATTCATTGCTGAGTGACTTCGTGTCTAAAAGTAAGCTCTGTGCGTAGCTAGCTATCTGTGATAGTAGAGAATCTTTGTTTGCTGATTAAGACAAAGAAAGGCTGGTAAGAAGACTGCTGTACTTCTGAATACTGACTGACTAAACGTGTATGATTCGGACTGTTATTTGGACTGTGCTATTTCTTTAAGTAAACTACTTTTATACACTTTAACGTATCTGTGTATTGACTGAATCATTACTCATATCTACTGCGACATTACGGTGAACTGTGCAAACCTTCAGGGCCCAGAGGTTACTCTGCACAATTCCTTAACACATTAGTTCTGTTTTTAAATTAATCCAAAAATCAGGATTACGAGGATGATGAAGGGACAATTCTTACGAATGCAGCACTTCCTATTAAAATACCAAAAGATTTTAACAAAGGATTCAAATTCAGTATAAAATGTAAGGTACTGTCCAACATTAAATGGGAAAATATTAATGTTCAGTTAATATATTCAATAACAACACAGTTTATGATATGTGCCACTTAGGCATTTTCAACTTCCCCCAAATTAATTTAATTTAATTTAATTAATTGTATTTCTATGCCGCCCAACTCCCGAAGGACTCTGGGCGGCTTACAACAGGGTATAGAAAATACATTTAAAAACATCATAAAATATAAGAAAACCCGTTAACAGTCACATTATTGATTGATATTTTACATTTAATCTTCCATTCTTTTTCAAAACAACATTTATTCAGACATATTGATTCTTCATTTGCGAGGAGTTCATATGCAGGACATTGAATATGATCAGTATGCAACAGGCAGAAATCTGTCACTTATAGTTTAACAGAGTTGGAAGGGACCTTGCAGGGGACCCTACATCTGCCTCTACCTAGGATTGAACTCACAACCTCCTGATTGTGAGGCAAGAGCTCCACCTCTAGGCCACAGCTGCTGTGTATTCCATCTAGCTGTAGTATTCCATCTATTGAATTTCCATCTATTTCATTTACTACAGTAAAAATAATCTGAGGGAAATATATCTTAATAGATATAATGGTATGTGAGTATGACCTTGAGGGATAAGGGGAAGAGGAAACAATCAGACAAGAGAAGCAGGGGTCCTCAGTGGTTTAATAGTCAGAGAAAAAACTTAGGAAGGACCCATAGTAATGGATCAAGCACTTAAAAGTGGTGGCGGCAAGTTTATACTTTCAGATTTGCAAGGTTCTGTTAACGTAACCTTACAATAAAGTAGGATTAGCTCATCTAGTCATGTTTTCTGTCTGGTTTACCTGGGAGGACTGACAATAGATGATTTGGTTATAGATTCATCCAAGGCAATGGCTAAAGAACTTCTACCTATTTGGGTTCTCTGGTTATATCTTCTTTTCTTCCTATGTGTTCTTCTTTAGAGAGGCTTTGTAAGAGAAAAACCATCTTAGTCTATGGGGCAAAATGTCAGAAAAAACCTAACAGTACTTTCTTAACGAATTTTATTTCCTAAAATTTTAAAAAAATGTTTAGATATTAAACAGTTTATGCCTTTTACAAATGTACTCATTGGAAAAGCTGTTGTCAATCTTCTGAATCTTGGGGGTGGGGTTTTTTTAAAATGTAGGATTGTTTTTCTTTATACTGTATAAAATGCATCTGTCTATTTTGGAATCTGTATGTGAAAAAAAAGACAAGTGGGTGAGAGGGATAGATAGAGTACAGTATTTTGGAAAGGCACAGACTCTTCTTGAATGACCAGGGGGAGGGGCTTAAAGAGAACCATGGCTCTTTAGGATTATCACCCTATTGCTAATCCTGGTTCTGTTTCTTATGGCTGCAGTCATGGGTGGGCTTTCCTCTAGCCCAACTCCTTTAATGAACATAAACTGTCACTGCTCATCATCCCTCCCCTTGGGGGATGGATATCCACACTGATGTCCCTGGAAGCAACTGGGTGGTCAAAGCCCCACCCCTTTTTAATGTGCCACATGCATTGCATGCACGTTAAAAGGGGTGCTGTTTCGGTCACCCAGCCATGCCCCCTGCTTTGAAACCAGTTACTGTTGCCGAGGATGCCCTTCCATCAGATAAATAAAATATTCATAGAGTTTATTACTGCTATCATTATAAGTACTGCCAGTACCTTTAGAATGATTGCCTGCCAATTAATTAAAATTTAGGCCACAATCCTTAATCCTAACAAGCCACTCAATCCCTCCATTTCTTACATCTATATTAAATAAATAATTCTGGGCAAATGAAACCCAAACTCTCTTACTCCTCAATCCTCCGCTTGAGGTTAAAGCTGTATTCCCTGACTAAGTTCACCGGATGCACAGGTTAGCCATTACGTTTTAGATTGCTGTGTTGTGTAAAATCAGCCTTACTATGGCATATAAATCCAGAAAATTGGGTGGAGGAAACCGTTTACATGGATAAGCATATAATACAAACATAACTTCAAATAAAAAAATATATACACTACATTCCATTTTTAAACTTTATAAAATGTTAAATGTTTAATGAGGAGCAGAGTGGTAGAATATGATAATCAGAATATGGTAGATGTTTCAGGAAGATAGTTTCAGGCCATCTAGGAACAGACAATCTGCTCATCAAAACACTTCTCCAAATATTAGGCCCATCTTTCCAAACCCTATTACTGTGTAATATACTGCATTTTTTCTGTGTCATACAAACTGAACAAATTTAATAATCACAATGCATAATAAAAAAAATAAAAAAATAAAATACGTAATAAAAACGTATTTACCTGGACTTGCAGCTGAGTTCTCAGGCTTCTTCTCTATTAATAGGAAAAGATATGGTCATTTGATCAAAATTTGGATGCTTAGCAACTGACTCATATTTATGACAGTTGCAATGTCCCCAGGTCATGTGATCACCTTTTGTGATCTGACAAGCAAGAGTTAATGGGGAAGCCAGATTCGCTTAACAATCGTGTTAACTTAATAGCTGCAGTGATTCACTTAACAATTGTGGCAAGAAAGGTCATAAAATGGGGCAAATTCACTTAACAACTGTCTCACTTAGCAGCAGAAATTTTGGGCTCAATTGTGGTCATAAGTCGAGGACTACCTGTAATTCTGCCCCCCCCCTCTAAACAACAGCCCCTTAAATACTTGAAAAGAACTATTATCTCTCTTTGCAGGCTTTTCTTCTCCAGGCTAAAAATGACACTTCCAAGTAGTCCATGCCATTTTTTTCTTCCAGGTGCCTTGTTTAGCAGCTACCTCATTTAACAACCATTTGCGAATGTGATGGTAAAAAATATTAATACTAAAAAATATTAAAAATCATTGTCCAAACAACATGTACCTTTACATGTACCTTCATGCACCTGATAACAACACTGTAGTAAGACTGATGCTAGCATAGCCATATGAGATAACTTTATCTGAATTCTCTCTCTCTCTCTCTCTCTCTTTATTCTTCATTTAAGACTATTTTGCTTCCAACTTAAGGAACGGATTGTAATAGCTAAATGAGGAGAAGATGTAATTATATTTTCTAACTGTCATCGAGTTTGTTTACTGAACAGCAGAGGCCCCAGTGTAGAGACCTTTGTTGGATCACTTGACTCTTCTAGCTTGACACTGAGCCACCAATGTACAATCACTGGTATCATTGTTCAACCAGGTATATCTAACGGTAATACAGTCCACTCTACATACTTTCAATATTCTCTCTTTTCCTGAGCCATGCCTTTTAATAAGAAAAGTGAAGAAATCACCACTTGTGTCTCCATTTTCTTCACCTTCTTATCCAGTGTTTCATAATGATGAAGTGTTGCAGTATTTTCAAAAGCTTTATCTGATGATGTCACATAGAGTCATCTAAGTGAGATGGCCAATATAGAAATTTAATAAATACCATTTTCTTTCACTGTGGGTAGGTAGAAGTTAATTATTTGTCTGTTGCCTTAAAGATTCTTGGGAGCCTTTCCCTTACATTCAGAATGTGAGCTCCAGGAAGGCAGCAAACTTCTCTAAATAGACTGTCAAGCTGCTTCCCTGCCTCACAACAGTCTTCGATCTCGCTATCATTTACCACCAAAATTTTGGGGTAAAGGCAGGGATCATCCCCTTTGCATAATTTGTAAAGCAATATTTCTCAACCCTGGCAACTTGAAGATATATTGACTTCAACCCCCAGAATTTTGGAAGTTGAAATCCATACATCTTCAAGTTGCCAAGATTGAGAAACACTGTTATAGAGTCTTCTTCAGTCCCTAGAACAGCAGTTCTCAACCTGTGGGTCGCGACCCCTTTGGGGGTCGAACGACCATTTCACAGGGGTCGCCGCGCGCGTTAGCCCGCCATTTTGGTGCCACCGTCACTGCAGGAGTGAAAAGGTCCCGGTTCGGCCGTGCCTGCGGGTCGCCGGACAGCTGGTAGCCCGGACGCCGCCATTTGGGTTCTTCTACCCTCTGCGCATGCGCAGAGGGTAGAAGAACCCAAATGGCGGCCTCCGGGCTACCAGCTGTCCGGCGACCCGCCGGCACGGCCGAACCGGGACCTTTTCACTCCT
>QLTV01000867.1:1677750-1700264 GCA_003457575.1 Thermophis baileyi
CCCGGGTGCCACCCCCCCTTTGTCACCTCATCCCGAACGGGCGGTGGCGGGGGGGGTCGTGGGGGGGTCACGGCATTAGAAAGGTTGAGAACCACTGCCCTAGAACAATGACATTAATTACCTACTAATCTGAAGTGCTCTTTTACATTTGACCAAATCTTTTATACCAGGAGTCGTGCTTAGAGAATTACTAAGAAATTGATACTACCGATATTTCTTTATATTTAATTTCCTTCACAGCTTTTTTATACAACAGCAGAGTGGAGGGGGACACCAGATCTTGGAGGGCAACCTCATTCTAGAGGGTAGATGCTGCTACAGACATTCTGAGAGATGACATTGTTTAATTGAAGAAGCTCAGAGCACACCAACCCTACAAGATCAAATTGGCCAGGCAGATATGCTTTTGTGTGCTTCTTTTTTTCCCCTCCAATGTTTTTCTTTTTGTATTGGCAAAAATATTTTTTTAAAAACTAGATGTATTCTCAATTCGGAAGGCTTTCTAACCAGAACATCATGGTAGAAAGAAGCTGGATTTTTCTGGAATGGCTTCTTAAACTAACTAATTAAAAATGAGAAAGAACATTGGCTTCTAAAATTGCAAACTTGCATATGCACTAAAGTCTTCTGTGAGAAATAAATGAGTGAGCTCTTGGTACAAAAGGGAAATACGTTTAACAGAAATCAGATGATACGACTACAATAATTTGAACATAGCAATTAAGCAATGTTATCTGTTCAAAACAAACAGTAACAGAAAAGGAGAAGGAATTTCTCTGTACATTACTGTAAAAGTATTCATTCCTGCTTAGAAATCCAGTTGAATAAACTTGGAAACACTGTAGAGAGCACGTGGATTCAATTAGGTGGAGGAATGAATAAAATGCTGCTGCTGTCTACTACTGTTTTCCCAAGCCAAGAAGATGAGGCTGATCCTTTTCAAAAGATGGTGTCAAGAAGGCTCCAGCAAAAAATGAGCTAATTGGGTGACAGAATGACAAAAGGGGCTCGTTTTTCATCGGAATAAAAGCTGCTTGATCAAGGTGACAAAATGCACAGATCTACTAGAGGCCACACTGTGAAGCAAATTATTCAAAATAAAAGCTAGTAATAATTTGCACCCTAATTTCCAAAAATGTAATATTTGTGTTTCATTTCTATTACATTTCTGTTTGAGGCAGCAAGAAAGATTGAACATTGGAAAGACAGAACCATTCTGAATTTATAATGTTTCACCTTGTATTCATGAACCGGTTCTTCATAAATCTAATGAAAAGGTGGATTTTTCTGTGTAGTCAAGGTTTAAAGATATATTAGGTTTAAATTTCTTATAGGCTAATGTCTTATTTTCATTTCTTTTTTCTATCCTTCTATACTTGAATATTGTTTCTTTTTTATATTTATATACTGTATATTTACAAAGCAAAATTTTTCTTAATGTTTCCATTATTCAGTGTTAAATTTATTGAGGTGGCAAGATAACTGTTTCCCATTCCTTTGTGTTAGTTTTCAAATGTTAAATGTCGTCTACTTTTTGTTTTTAGTTTTTGTGGATTTTTTTACATTAAAAAAACCTTTTTATCGTTTGAATAACATAGGACATCAACAGTAAATGAAAAATGTTTTTCATTAGCTATCACAGATGATCAATTTAAAGTTCTTTGCCTTAAATAAAGTGTTTCCTTGCATGATGAGATCTTTTTCAAAAATGCATTTAGTCCCATAGAAATAACATTTTACAATAGCAAATGCACTTTAACAAAACTGTAAAGACTGAAATAGCTTAGATGGTCCAAGTGGAACCCAGAACACCCTGTGCCCAAAGTTTAAGCAACTTGTTTTATTTACATTCTTGTTCAGGATCTTGCTCAGTCCTTGCTGGCTGAATCTTCAAATCTGAAATCCCATATTATAGCTTGCTTTGCTACGTCCAGCCTCTTTTTTTCCCACAAGACCTTCATCAGCAGAAGTTTGAAACTGATTAATTTTAATTGCCTGACAAGGTTTAAGACTTGTTGTCCAAGCCTCATAGAATTCAGTTCGCCTTAATGGAGCCCAAGGTGCACCCAGGTTTCTTGCTTACCTTTACAATGGCCATCATAGTCCACCTGGATCTTGGAACCAGTGAGGCAAGCATCACGGTGCAGCTCACAGTGGTTCAGGTATGTCTTACCGTTGCTGCCACATACTGGCCTCTTGTGGGTTTTACACTTCTATAAAAGAAAAAGCCAGGAAAGGGGGATCAAGGAATTCATGAAGGAAAGTCTGAGTTTAATTTTGAAAATTGAGTCTTTGCGGAATAACTTGACCAATCTACTTTTTTAGCATTAGATTCTAATTTGGTAATTTTGTTATCTTGAATGATGTGGACTGACTAGATTATAAATGGCACAGAAAGGTCATGTAGATATTATAAAACTGATTTTGCCTGGATTCAGATTTTATGGCACTTAACCATAAAATACTTTCCTTGGCTTAACTATTCTTGTATGAAATTGCCCATTGTGATTTAGAAATGATTATCTTATCTCATTGAACAACTTTCTAAATATTTTGCATGCTTCAGAACATTTTAACCGAACACCACAAGATTACTAAATGCAGCCAATTCTTCATTTAATATAAGCAGGATTGGTTGCATATCTTTTATAGATTGCAACCAATTGATTGCATATTTTTATATAGTACTGCAATTTGAAGGTTTGCACACATAATTTGACTTAAAATTCCCTCAAAACAAATACCTGAGAACAATCATTGGATCTACTTTAATACATCTGTTTCTTTGATTATGCAGTGGCATGTTTACAGTTAAACTAAATTCTGCTATTAAAATAATAATTTTTTAATTAAGCTGAGTTGTTTTTCAGTAACTAATTGCATGAATTTATAATATAAATTATTTATTCCTGAAACAATTTTAATCAAGACAAGCGTATAAATACAGCATATACAGTGTAGCCTTTCAACTTGGTATATGTATGGAAACAATAACATTGTTCCATGCTACACTCTAATGAAAGCCATATTTGAGCATGAAAATTACTTAACTATGTCCCCTTACTTTTTGGCAGGAATTCTTTGATCCAATTAAGAATATTATATATAATTTTTTCTTTACTTGATGGTTTTATAGGAAGATTCTATTTATGGAAAAGGAGGTTCTTGGATAATCTACCCCCACCCAATTCAGACTTAAAAAGACTTGTTGTTGGAAATTATAGTTCAGCAAAATTGGAGACCCATAGGGTCCTAATCCTGCTTCAAAGTCTGCCTAAACATTCCATGGCAAGGATCTAACTTTGAACCATACAATTCTTCAGGCTGATTAAGGTTGATAGGAGTCAAGTCCAGACCAATAGAAAACATTAGGTCACCTACTGCTGTCATAGTAACAGTGACTACTGATTACAATGACATAAATGCTTAGACATAGTCAGAAAACTGTTGGGAGTCCTTGGTGGTCTCTGAGTTTAGTTGTTTGCTTGTAAATGTTTTGTTACACAAATACGTGACATCATTAGTGCAAATGAGTATGGGGTTTGATCCCTGTTTATATACAATAGCTTGAGGTGCCTCTTTTGAATGGTATGTAAATCTAGTTTATCTCTATATGTCTACTGATGGCTAAGAAGAGTTTGCAGGACTATATGACAACTGCCACAAGCAAAAAAACCCAACAACAAGTTACTCACAGAAATGTTTATGTTATAAAAGGATTTTTGCTGTTTATAGTCTATGTCATACCTCAATGCACAAGCAGGTTGGCTCACTCTTTTCTGTTACAGCACATTCCCGGCCAGCTCCACAAAAAACATTGGCACAGATTTTAGATTTGCTAACTGGCTCTTCCTATAAGATGTTAAAACAAAATACATTGTTGAAAGAACATAATTCAGAAAAAAATGTGCTTTTCAGATAGACTCCCTTATATTATTGGCTATAATAATTTGGTGCTTTTTCACATTATGTTTTCTTTAGAGCATATAAACTATGTGTAGCAAATATACACAAACTATACATTGCACTAAACGAGAAGGCTGGCACAGATGAAAATATTTCTCCTTCTGTATTCAAGCAAGATATGAATCAGAGTAGGGATGTCTTAAAAGCACTATTGCAAAAACAATAGTGAAACAGTGAGTGGTGTTGGTATAAGTAAGTTTGACTTAAAATTATTTTTATTTTCTGTCTTTCTCTTGCTCATTATTTTTTTATTTCATGCTTTATGTAATGCTGCCTACTTCAAAATTAAATAGTGTCATAGATATGCATATATGTGTGTATTCAAGCAATTGCAATCAAACAAATACAAGTGATATATGCCTGTGATTTTGTGGTTTTCCACTGATTGCTCTCTCCCATGGTTAGTCAAGGATTGTTTTCTACACCCATCTGGCCAATTAACTGAAGCAATCTACAAAGTTTCAGCATTGCAATATTCACTTTTCTTAAAGATTTTTCTGCATGTCTCATATGCTTCCATTCCTTTCTACAGATCAGCCAAACACAGCTGCAAAACTCACCCCTTGGGAGGAGAGAGACCATGCCCATTCAATCAGAGCAAGTCTCCAGGAGGTTAGGCAATTTGGACATACCAGAATTATAAGGTCAGAGTGGTTGAAATCATTTTAAAAGCAGCAAGAGCCTCCCTAAGTTTCTGGCTATCAAGAAAAAAAAGTCTTCCAATTCTGTCAGAAGATTAGAATGCCTTTAATAATACTGCAAGTGTGTACAAGACAACTAACAGACATTTTTATGTCTGCCTCAGCTGCATTTAAACTTTTCAGTGATAAAACAGAAATGTAATGGAAATGTGTACCATAAAATAAAAAAGCATCCTGTATAGTTGCTGGTATAACAGAAGGATGCCTGAGATAACGGCCAACTTGTCCTACTGGACTTTTGAAAATGTGTGCAATTTTACATTTCAGTTGCATATTTCTGCTTTCAAATTTCAAATTTCCACTCTTCCAAACATAAATGACAATACAGGTTTTGTTCAAGGCTAGGGGGGGGGGGAAAGTTCAGGAGAGCCAGCATAATACAATTCTTTTCTTTACTCCAATACTGAAAAGTCTGACTATGAATACTGTACTGGTTTTTCATAAAGCTCTTCACATATAAATTCTTGATATAATTATACAGTTCCTGATATAATTCTTAAAACAGTCCACAAATGAATTCCATTACAAACCTTCTGGGAGAAGATTTCTCTACAGCTCAGTTGCTGCAAAATGGCACCGCAAAAATTCTTTGCTATTGCAGGAGGAGACTTAATTTCTGCAATAAAGTCTTTTGCTAATAGAGGCATCAAGTCTGTGCTAGAGCTGTATGCTGTAGCTCTTCTTTTTCTTTTATTTGAAGCTCTTTTCATCTTGAACATATTTACAGCCTTATCAGCTAGACTTGCATCAACCTGCTTGGCTTCATCTTGGTGTGGCACTTTCCAAAAGAACATTTTTCTCCTATTCCCCCCCCCCCCAATCTTCCTTTTTTCCAGGCAAAACCTATCCACTATCTTCAATCAGTCCTGTTAACTGGCCCTTGTTTGGTTTTTTCCTTCCTGTCCTCTTTGGTTAGCTGTTTCCACTGGACACATTCCATTTTACCAACATGGTGCCCACAACTTAGATTATTCTAGGTGCAGTCTGACAGGTGCAAAACAGATATGGATGTTTAATAAATATTGGTTACTCTCCTATTGACAATATAACTCAAGTGTTAAACCTTACAGTTTTATCTGGTGTATTATTATTGAATTCAGTGCTGGCATCAACAGGATTGTTAACATAACTGTGGATCAATGTTGTATGTCAAAGCAAGCGTATGTTCTTCTTTGCTATATCCCTAATATTATCTACCACATTTAAAAAATTGTGGGTTTTTAAAGAATAGTTATTGAATAAAAGAAACATTATACAGCATTGGAAGGAGAAATCTATACTCTGTTTGGTTTGTAAGAATGGATCACTGATGACAGTAACTAAATTTCTAGTACTGAAGTTGCTTTTTTCAAGGAGGAAAAGGGAGATTTCTGAGCTATATGGTCAGATTATTCTTTTACTGTAATGCAAAGAGCTCACAATTTTTGTTCCTCAATGGTGTTTTTTTCAGTCTGTTCCTCACAGCCCTGGCAGGAAAAGCAGTTTGGTCTAAGAATCCTACATTATTATGGATATCAACCAATATTTTTTCAGTTTTCTGTCAATTATCTTCCTACTATATGACACCCAAATACATTAAGGCTACTCAGTGAATTTTATCTTTGCTATCTACCAGAAATACTTTGAATAAACAGCTCAGATGAACTAATGAAAAGCTGTTTGCTGGCTTGCAAAAGAAATTAGAGGCATTTCTTTTTACAATTTTTTTTTATCTTGGAACTTCTGCAACCAGTTAAACAGTCCAGATTTCTTAATTAGCTATACATACTGTATAACAAGAACTAATAAAACATGGTGTTAGGCAAAACACTGTTCTACCAAGGAACTCTGAAGGGCATTAAGAATTCCAATAGATATAAGCATAAGTCAGATCTGAGTGTTCAACGGAGTACTGGAATAGTAACTTCTTATACATGCACTCTGCTGAGGTCCTGTACCAGCTTTCACTGGTACAAAGAATAGAAATGACAATGCAGTGAAGGCATGGTGAACACAGAGCAGAGTTTGGGAGCCATTCTTAACCAGACATATTGTACAATCTCATGTTTTTTGCTTTTATTGTTAGGGTTAGCTTGCTGAATAAGCCTACACATATGGTTTGTAAAGTAAGGTTTATAGTTTAGCATAATTGTGGCTTCTTCATAAAGCCATCGATAGTTTGGTAGAGTGAATCATATCATTTGGTTATACTTCAAATAGTGTTATGAAAGTTAAAGGACCATCATTAAAGTCAGGAGGAAGACACAACAAACAGGGCACTCTAGGCAAGAAGGGATGCAGAGAAAACCTTAAAGTGAGATTCCTCGATGTATCCTACTTAAAATTCACTAAAGCACCCATAACTAGCACTTATTTATGCTTGCAGCATGAGGATATAATTACCAAGTTAGTAAGCTTCTCTGTGTTCATAAATTTTAACAGGCTACATAAAGAGAACCCCCACGACCAACAACAATTCCCAAATGTAAGCAAGCACCTACTATAGCTGGTTTGTCCAAAGGTTTTTTACAGTTATTCATCAGCAAAGACAAAGGATAAGAAAATGGATTTCAGATGGAAAAAGATCAGTAACTAACTAAAGAAGAAACATGAACATGTTTTCATCAGCAATTTAGGCAGTTTTCCAGAGGGTTCTGCACCAAGGACCATTTTTTTCATAAATGATCCAGTATTAGGAAAGAGTAATTAAGTGACTACCGGTATCTGCAGAAAAATTATGCAGCAAATTATTCAGAGTTATGAAAACCAAAGCAGTTTCTGATGAGCACTAACAAAGTATCTCCAAATTAAAAGAAATGGATCATAAATGGTTTAATAATGTATTATCCCATGACTAATAATGAGAGAGGCAGAATATTAGTTTTGCCTTATCTGTTTCTCAACATTCCTAGAGAGGTTAGGGCTGAATGTTGAGGATAAATAAGTGCATTTATATGAACATATGGGAACATATCAGCAAAAGAATACAAATAATTATAATACAGAAACATAAAAATGAACACTACCCAGTTGCCAAGTAGCCTCTTTTCTCCTTTTGAAGATAAGAGCAGTTTTTGCCCTTCTCCAGGCATCAAGTGAGCCAATTTGATGGGCAGCAGTGGTTAAGGCATCAGACAGGAGGCAGGAGACTGTGAGTTGTAGTCGTGCCTTAGGTACAAAGCCAGCAGGGTGACCTTAGGCCAGTCACTCTCAGTCTTCGGAAAGAAGCAATGGCAAACTACTTCAGAAAAACTTTGCCAAGAAAGATGCAGGGGCTTGTCTAGGCAGTCACCAGGAGTCAACACTGATTTGCACAAACAAATCCTCAAGTACTTTATCTACCCTTCATGATTTTGAAAGGGGCTCCAAGACCACCCAACCCTTTAAGACTCTGAGATGTGACTGCCCACATTCTGGAGACTTACAATTGAAAGAGGAAGTTTGTGAACTATTTAGAACTGCTTATAATCCTGCAGTTCTGTGACCTACAATGAGATCTGAGTTTTAGCTAAGTCAGGGTTCCAAAGCTCATATAGTCACAAGGACTTGTTGGTCCAATGGCAACATTGAAGTCTTTTTATAGATTGACAGAAAAGTGTCAATAAATTCACTAAATTAAAACAAAACAAAACCCTTTACCGTAAAATAGAGCTGTATTTCTTGCCATTTCATTTGTTGACTTAGACCACAGTGATGGCTGCAAAGTGTTGATGGCATAGGAACTGAGTGAAAGTAGATTTGTTTTGTTTGGAGAGAGGCTAGTAGACCCCAGGAAACAAATTGTATTGTCAAAATGTTAAAATTCCAAGTTGCGGCATCCCCTCCAGGTACCTCCTATTAGAACTAGACCCACTGGTCTTCTCTAAGGCTTAGCTGGAGAGCAGGGTGCAAGGTCAGCATAGCCCTTGAAAAACTGAAATCATTTCCACTATTTTTTCCTACCCTGTATATCCAGCAAATGTTTTATTTATTTCTCATTGATACGACCAGTTAGGGTATATAATGGGGTATATAATGGAAACCATATGTGTATGTGTGTGTGTGTGTGTGTGCACTAGATAGATAGATAGATAGATAGATAGATAGATAGATAGATAGATAGATAGATAGATAGATAGATAGATAGACAGACAGACAGAAAGAGTGAGAGAACAAAACTGTTTTTGCTATTTATTGTATCAAACAATGTAAAATAATTTCCCAGATATCCTCAACATACCAAGCCAAGATCAAACCACATCTGCATCCATATTGGTTGACCATGATCAAGCTCTGATTTGGGTCTACTATGTAACTCTGTATTTGTCTTGTTAATGTCAGTAGGTAAATAGGTTTTTCTACTCTCGTGTCTTCCAAATAACCTGGAATATATAGTCTTCAATTTATACCTAAATTAAGAATTGGCACCCATCTTATAAAATACATCATAAAAGTTTTCAAACCATAATGGTTTGAAAAATGCAGATTAAAGCATATATGTACATATTGACATACATACTTATCAATTACACTATTTCCTTTGAAGGTAGATAATATTGTGCTAAGTACAGAAAATTGACAATAATAGAGAGCCAGTTTGGTGTAGTGGTTAAGGTGCTGGGCTAGAAATCAGGAGACTGTGAATTCTAGTCCGGCCTTAGGCATGAAAGCCAGCTCGCAGAGTTGTTGTTATGGGGAAAATAGAAGGAAGACGTAGTAGTAGATACATTTGAGCTACTTACACAGTAATAAAGGCAGAATAAAAATCTAATAATAAAAATAATGAAAGGCAATAGATAAAAGAAATGAAAAGAAAATCTAATTCAATCTAGTTTATACAAATTACCAATACTGTAATTATATCTCTTTCATATCTTTTTATTCTGCAAACCATTCTTGTTTCCATCACAGCCATAAAATTATTTATACATTGCATTTTATTTTTTTCTCATCATCTCTTAAGGATCTCACTAACCACCCAATCCTGATTTTCCTCCTCAACCAATTCTTAACATTTCTCTGTCCATTTCCCATTTTAGTAAATGTTCAACCAAGATAGTTGCTCTAGTTTTTCACTGTTTGTATTTGTTCACTGTATCCTTTCTGTCCAAGATAACTATCTTGGCTTTTAATTTTCAGATACATAATCTATTGTATTACATAATTACCTTCATTTGGACACAGCATTATCTATATACAAAATATCATACATGTTCACATTCACAACATCATAAGTGTTCCTTATACCATATTCATAAATATATTAAACAACAATGGGACATCACACATTACTGTCTTATTCCCTGCTCACTGTTAGAAAGGGAAACATATTTTTAATGCTTCCCACTAGTGAAACTGTATGGTGTTTGTAACAGTTTTCACTAAGTTTCAATCTACTTCCAGGTTAATCTTCCTTACGTACATCCACCTATTCATTCTGTTGGGAGTAAATTGAATTTGCTTTTCTTGAGAATCACCATTCATTGAATCATAACATGAAACTATTACCAAACTATACTTGCTTCTTTCATACACACCAAAACAATCTAGATGACACCAAGGCATATTTTCTGATACATTTTAGCTCTTTCATTTCACATGTATTCTTCAGTTAATTACTTTAATTCAGTTCTATTACATCCTTCTGCTTTCTCTTAGTTTCACAAACACGTCACATACTGTTTTTCTTTTTTTCATTTTATTATGTCCTTTACTACATCCTCCTTTTATATTTCAAGTCACATATATTATTATAATTATTATCTTTTACCAAATTTGTATATCATGGAACTATTACAGCTGATATAAAATAAGCTACAATAAAACATCTACTCTCTGGATTACCAATAGATGAGGCCATGAAATACACTATTGTCCACCATAACGTACCATGGCTTTGGTTAACCAAGGCTTTTACATACAATAAAAGCTTTTATTGTATGTAATACTTTTAGTATAATAAAGAGTATACTCCATTTTCAACCTTAGTTGCTCCCAAGCTACATGGAGCCTTCTCTGTTAATAGCAAGGAACAGTATTGGCCCGTTTATGCATATTTATTCCAGCATGCTAAAATCCAGACATTCCCCCAAGCATGCTGTTGCTATTACATGCAAGCTAGGACTGCTAATCCAGATACCATGTTGCATGCTAATGTTGTATCACTTATATCTAACACCATCCAGGAGGCACAGATTTCCCTGAATACCAGTTCCTTCCACTTATTGTGCATTTCCTCAAAAGTCATTCTTTGGGCTTCCATGCCTTTAGAAAATCGAGTAGTCTGAAACCTAAAGTTCATAGGACTTTCACTGGATTTGAAATTTTCTTGTTACAGAGGTTTGCCAGATAATACTTTTTGCTAAATTTGTTGGTATGAAATCATTTATATCCAGGGGATATAAATGTGACCTTTCTATGCACTATTAGTTTAACAACAAAACTTTCAGAAAGTTGTATTTCTGTTATATAAAGCTCTGGTCAGCAATATTATATGTATTTCAAAGAATGTTGCTGAACCTTTAACAGGCCTGTTAAGTATTTTTTAGAAAAGAAAACTAGTAGTTGGTATAGGCAAGCTGCTCACAAAAAAGAAGGGGAAAAAACAAAGATAAGCAAATGGTGCTAGAAGGTGCTAGAGACCATTCTGGAAGGCTAGAGGGGATGTTTATCGGAACGTCTTATAGAAATTGACGTTTCGTGCTGTTCCTCTTTGGCAGCCATTTTGTTAATGGGCAGCACCCCTGTTTCTGCCCAGCCTTTGTACACAAGTGTCTTATTTTCAAAATTCCAAATATATGCACTGGCTAGATACTAGATAAAATACTTACGGAGCCTGTAAAAGGCCCCAAAACATTCTTTGAAATACATGATATTGCTGGCCAGTGCTGGCTAGATGAAGCTACTCGCACTCAGCTTTCTACTTTTACCACATGTTATATCCTGACTATTGCAGAACTATCACCGTTCTGGCTTATCTCCATCACTGCTCCTTTGCTCCCTCTCACCATAGCATCCATACTGCTTGCTTTGAGAAATCTTCAGAATAACAGCCAATTAGATGCCATGATTAGGGGTCAATTTAGGATTGGGGAGATCTGGGTTCAAATCCAATCCACCCTCAGCTATGGGAACTCATAGACCCTAAGCTAAGGATCACATATCTTACATGGTTTTTGTTGTAGAGATAGAAAAAAGGGAGAACCCCAGCTAAGTAGTCTAGAGCTTACGGAAGCAAGGCAGGATATAAATCAAACACATACATACATAGATAAATTTAATAAAGTGTGGGAAATTCAGAAAGCTGCAGAAGCTTAGAATACTTGCACTTTTCAATAATTGCTTTGAGGAATCCTGTTTTTAAGGTAAACTCCCAAAGCAGGAGTTCTCAGAGTGAGGTAAAATTGCTTAAGACCACCATATTCACTGTGAGAAAGAGTTGTTCGGATAAACCAGACAAAAGAAATATTTCTTACAGATGTAACTTTGATCAATATCAAATATAACAGTTCTGCAGTTAATATAAAAGGAAAGGAAAATTGTGTAAAGGGCAGCATGGAACTCACCAGAGATTTTTATAATGGATATTTTGATCCTTTGCCTGAAGCAGCTTGAATTTTGTTTGTTTAAAACATTTTCTATGGCAATTATTAAGTGCTTAGTCAATGACCTCACTTTTAGAGAAGCTTTAATTCTGGGAATTCGAGCACTATTTCTGATCCCTATTTCCAAGAGTAATATATTAATATGCATACAATAAAAAAGTGGAGCAGAAATCCATAGGTTTTCAATAAGTTTAGGCATCTTTATAAGGCCTTCCAGACATTATTCCAGTCATTATAATTTATCTACTTAATTTCTTAAACTTAATAAGAAATTCCTTCTGCAAACCTAAGATAATCTGTTTTGTTTCCAGACGGGGATGAATCATTTGCTGGGAACATAGAGTAACAAATGTTTTTCTTTCATTTTTTTTATCTGGTTGCACTCCTCCCAGAAGGCTTTTCTTTGCATCTCTTCAATATGTAGACTTCTTCACTTTAATAGACGGGGGGGGAGGAATCCCTTTCCCCAGAATAATTTATATTAAATTGATTCTTCTGATTCAGTCAGGACTCACATAGTTGATTAAAATGATATGGACCATTTGGATATATGGTTACAGATGGCCAGTAGTCAATTATTTCACATTAATTTTAAACTAGCATGCACAACACTTAATAAGAGCTCAACTTCTTTTGCTTTTGAAAACATTGAGTCAGAAGATGAGAGGCTAAACCAGCTTTGTCTGTATTTTAGGGCAATTTTTAGCAGATCATCTACAGAGTGTTCATCAAGCATGTAAAAGGAGAGAAATACTATATGTGCTGGCCATTATTTAATTCTAATTAATTCTATGTATGTATACATATTGGTGGGGGGGGGAGAGAAAGGTAGACAGAGAGATCTGCCAATGTAGTACTCAGGTATCAGTCATAGAACTCACAGGCAAAATTTTGCTTGATGTTGAGAAATTTGATTTGAACTGACTGAATCTCCTAAATCAACTTTGTGAGCTTTTAAAATGCCCTGAATACGATGGTGCTATATCTGTTGCCCACTCTTAATTCTCTCTCCTTTTTTGTATTTTATTTTCACCTACTTAAATATCTGCCCCTACGGTCTTCTTGAAAGATGGTTCAAGGCATTGCTCCAATTAAAACCAAAATGGTTTTGTGCATTGTTTGAAACGTTAATGACAGTTTATAATAATGCCTTTGTGAATTGCTGTATGACTTTTCTACCATTACTTTGCTCTATATTCATGGTCTAATAGCAAGGTTTAAAATTTAGATGGGGTGAGGAGGCTGGGAAGCATGCACATTTAGGAGCATCACAGGACCACATTCTCAAAAGTAGGTTAAGGACAGGAAAAAAGTAATTCAATTTATATTTATATATAATGAATTACATGTTCTTCCCTATGCAACTATTTCCCCCGCTTCTGTCATAATTAAACATTATATTTGGTGGTATATTCTGGAGGAGCTAAAGAGCCCAGATATAGTTGTAGGACTTCAACATTGTGCATCCTTGTCTTGTAGGGAGTTTTCCTCACTTTCCAAACTCTGCAATTGTAGGCAGAAAAATATGGGCTCAAAGTACTCAAAGACCACAGCACTCTTGGCAGGCTTCCCATGGTAGTTAAGAGATGAGTCCACCTTGCCTTTGTGTGAAATCTGAATTTTCCTTCTTGGAGGAAAAGAAACTTTCTCTCTCTCTCTCTCTGTTTTTTTCCCACAAAGCCCTCACTGGATACAACATATTTTCTGTTACAACAAAGCAAAACGTTTTGCTCCACGGAAATGGCAAAACTAGCTATTTCTCTCCCATTTAGGTGCAGAACCTCTATTTTTCAAGAAGACCCTTTTGTTTCCTCGGGTGAGGGGAGGACGACTCCTCCGCCTCCCAGAGCTGGCAAGAGCAGAGGCTCTGGCCTGAAGCAGGCCGTGCTCTGGAATTCGCCCCGGAGTCTCCCTCCTTTCTTCCCATCCCAAGTTCCGATGCCGAATCCTGGGAGGCATCTTTCCCCTAACGGCGGCTGCGCCGATAAGCGCCGATCGAGGACGCATCTCCTACCGAAGTCCGGAGCCCCAGGGCGATCCCCGTCACAACGACGAAGATGAAGAGGTGGTTGCACAGCTGCAAGCGAGAAAGAGAGAGAGGAGAGCTTAGAGAAATCCGCTTCGTCCCCTAACCTCAGAGCCAGGCCCCATCTCCCCGTCGGCCGAGCCCCCTCACCATCTTGCTGGTTCCGCTTGCGAGACTCGCCAGGACCTCGTCTTCGTCTGGGAAATGAATCCGAGGGTCGCGAGTTCTCGGGATGGAAGCGCAGCGCAGCGCGGCGCGGCCAGCAGCTCCACCCAGTCGCTCCGGCAGCTTTTTGGCTTGCTTTCCTTCCTTCCCTCTAGCCCGCCCACCATGCATCACAGACCGACAGGGCGGAGGAGGGTCGTCTGTGAAGTTGGCTGAACGCGCGGCTCCCCCAGCGAGGCCAAGCGGGCCGTGGAGACCGATGCTCTGGGCGGAGGAAAAAAAGCTTTCGTGCGCAGCACGAAAGGAAACTGGTTCCATTTCAATCGGGAGCTAATATGAGCTTCCAGTAAAACTCGGAATAATGTACACGTACATTCATTCATTCATTCATTCGATTTGATTTGATTTGATTTGTAACTGACCTTCTCCTTCACGCCAGTAAAGAACAGAACGAACACCACATGCAATACAATAATCCAAACATCTGCCCTGAAAACCAGTATCAACCTCTTTGGGACAAGAATGGTTACTCTGGAACACCATCAGTTTAGCTTGTAACTTTTTTGCTTGTGCTTGCTTTTGCTTTTTTGCAGCTGCTGCACACTGCTGGCTCATATTTAAGTGATTGTCCACTAGGACTCCAAAAAGATCCTTCTCACGGTTACTTCTATTGATTTGATGTCAAGTCCTTACAGCAGTGACCTTCAAGGGAGCCTGATGTCAAACATTTTGCAGTAGTTCTAGCTGCTAGAACTACACAAAATGCTTGACATTAGGCTCCCTTGAAGGTAACTCAGTAACTCAGAAGCTACAGGTGGTCTGAAATGCAGCAGCCCAACTGCTGTTAGGAGGTTGTAGCAATAGCAATAGCACTTAGACTTATATACCGCTTCATAGTGCTTTACAGCCCTCTCTAAGCGGTTTACAGAGTTAGCATATTGCCCCCAACAATCTGGGTCCTCATTTTACCCACCTCAGAAGGATGGAAGGCTGAGTTAACCTTGAGACGGTGAGATTTGAACCGCCAAACTGCAGCTAGCTGCATCAGGCTTTTCAAAGGGTTCATTTGAACCTTTCAAGTCCTACATAGCTTGGTCTCTGTATACTAATAGAGTGTATACTCTGTATATTTTCCTGACCAAAGTGATCCAATCCTGTGCTTCCCAAGAGGGGCTGCTCTGAGTCCCCACACCATGAGAAGATAGGAGATGGAGTCCTGAAGTCACACTATTAAGATATCAGTCCTACATTGTGGAACACTTTGGCCACTAAGGTGATGGTACATTTTTGTATTCCCAAAATCTAACTAAGCCAAGACATATATGTCACTCTTCTAGAAATTAGCATCAACTCTGATCTCAGGGTTGGGTATGTGGGGTGGTATTGGTCCATTGTGATAGCTTATTTGAGAGTAGGCTCACATATCATTATACTCACTGTATTCAAAGTGTGTGATTATCTTTGTGCTAGGTTGTGCCAGGAGTTTTCTTGGTGTACCAGCCACTGTGCTCACCATCTGGATCTTTCTCTGATTCCGGGACCCAGTTGGTTGCCAGTTGGGTATTGGGGGACTTCAACCTTCATATTGTGGTAGCTGGGGATGTTACAATCCAGGAGTTCATGGTTTCCATGGAAACCGTGGGCTTGTCGTGGTAATCTTGGACCCAGCACATATAAGTGGCCATGTATTAGACCTCGGTTTTGCATTGGAGCAATCATCATGTGATTTGGATCTGAAAGGTATTGCTATCATTGTTTTATCTGACACATAAGGACGAGAAGCAGGGGCAGCCATGACTAGAAAGGCCTTTGCACAGGTTTGCTATGTGCACAAATTGCGTCCTTTCCTGGACCCGAGATGCCACTCACATCTTAGCTCTCAGGTGGATTACCACAATGTGCTCTATATGGAGCTGCCCTTCAAGACAATTTAGGAGCCCTAAATAACTCCTAAATACCCTTGTAAGTGTTGGCTGATCCCATATGGCCCCTTGGTTTTCAAAGATCTTTTTGGAGATGAACAGCAGAAGCAACTCCTAGAGAATAGGTGGAAAACAAAGAGTGAAACCCTCTGAACATGGGTAAGTGCCAAAGATTCAGGCTTACTCCATGGTGATAAGAAAGATGGGACATTCTTCCTTCCCTTACAGCATCAATGGGCTGTCATCCAGTGGCCTTACTTAGGGTGGAACCCAGTTGCACGAATTTCTCCCTGGCCCCTTTCACTAGTTAGGACAGCATTTTGCAAGTAAAGTGATTACAGATTTGCTTGAGTCTTGACTCCATAGGGCAATTACTTGCCAGGTTATCTGGGATTCTTTTTGACCTGTTGCCTCCAAGGAAGTGAATAGGGTGCTCTGTAAGATTTCCTCTGCCGCCTGCTTTGTCATGCAGCTGAAGGGGGAGGAGTGTTTCCTGGCTCTGGGAGGGGTTATTGCTGACAACCTTGAATTTTTCTTTTTTGTAAACCATTGAAATTTGTGATATATGAGAGCAGTATATAGCAGTAAATAAATAAAAGTGAGAACCCACAAAAAATTACAGTTTCTGCTTTCTTAATTATATGCTTTACTAATCCTAGCTGAAAGTCTTCACACTTTTAAGGTGGTAAACAGAAAGTAATAGTAAATATATTTGGAAAAAGGATGCCGTTATGGCTACTGAGGAAATAAAGAAAAATATATTTGCAAGAGAGTACACTGTCTTTAGTACAGATTTATTGGATGGCTGACACAAGCAATGATGACTAAGAAGGGAACAGCAATGTTAGAAAACAATGTTGTTGGTGTTTTATTACCATATTTGAATGGTTCATTTCCAAACCACATGAATTCAGCAGCTAATTCCCTGCTTAGAAAAGGGAGGAGAAGTAATTCTCCTAGGAACTGAGACTATGATATCATCTTATTATAATGCAACTCACTCCCCTTTTTTATAAATCTTGTTCACTAGGGGATGGGTAGTACTGTTAATTTCATACACTGATTTGAGCCAATTATGTCATTAATTCTTGACCGCTCCTTTATGCCTCTTCCTAAGCTTGTCTTTTTTGCTCAGGTTAAAATGTCTTACTACTGTAATTCATATTCAGTTTAAGATAGAATGTATTCTCTAGTATTGTGTGTTTTGCACTAGTGCATTAAAAACAAGTACATCACAAAATGCATCATATATTTTGCACCAAAGCTATAAAAGCCTTATTCAATATTATAGCTGTTAGAGTGGGGTTGAATTTAAGAGGCAGGACTTCAGTATAGTGACTACAGCTCTTTATTAGGTAGACTGGTACAACTGACTGCCTGGGCTGTCTGACAGCTCCCTCTTTTAAAGAGAGCTGTCAGGCAGTTCCAGCCAGTGAGACTGCTCTAATTTCTCACCTTTAGTGTGGACCAATGATTTTAAACTATTATTGTTTTCTGCCTGAATGCGGACTGGAGTGAAGCCTTCATCCCAGGCTTCACTCCCTATTAACATATTTAACACCCCTCCCCTCTTGGAAAGGACATTATCCAATCAGGGAAGTTCAACTGACGTAATCACGCAGGTAGGCGGGGCATTGGTGGGTGCGATCTGACCTGCGCAGCTCAGTTGGTACGGCGGCGGCGGCCTGGGCAGTCAGGTCTGCTGCCGCTCCAGAGTCAGCCAATGGAAATGCCTGGAAGTTCTCCCAGGACGTGGATGACTCCACTGGAGTCAACTCCCCCAGAATTCTTCACTGGATTCTTGTTTCCTCAGGTGTGTGTATGCGTTGTCTATCCGGGTTTGAGTTTAGTGCATGTGGATCCTCAGGTTGTAGGTTGAATTCTATGGGTGTTTTGGTTGTTTGGGTAGGATCCCCTTCTTGTTGCCTTAGGACAGAGTTTCCTATTTGGCCCCAGAATTGATCTATGTGTCTCCTCCATATTTTTCTGTCTTCTAATTCCACTCGGTAATAATGGGGGCCGGTAATTGTGATTACTTTGGCAGGAACCCAGGAAGGACCCCCGGCATAGTTGTGGGCATATACTAAGTCCCCTATGCTAAATGACCGGTGCTGGCTGGTCGAGTCGGTGGGTGCCTCAGCATTGTAATTTGGATGTAGTCTGTCTAGTCGTGATCTTAGTTTGCGACCCATTAGTAATTCAGCCGGGCTCCGGTTTGTGGTGGCGCTAGGGGTTTTGTGCTGTATTAGAAGGAACTTATCGATTTTAGCTTGCCAGTCTCCGGGGCCCATTCTAACTAGCACCTCTTTGGTTGACCGCACCATTCTCTCCGCCTAACCATTGCTCAACGGATGGAATGGTGCGACCAGGGCATGTCGAATTCCCTGCTCTGCTAAAAATATCTCAAATTGATTTGCCATGAATTGGGCCCCATTGTCGGAGACTAGAACGTCCGGTAGGCCATGGGTGGAGAAAAGTCTCTGTAATACCTTAATTACCGCTTTGGCCGTTGTTGTGGCCATAAGCATTACCTCGAGCCACTTTGAATATGCATCTACCACTATTAAAAATATTTGACCCTGGATAGGTCCCACAATATCAATGTGCACTCGCGACCAGGGTCCTTTGGGGTTCTCCCATTCGCTTGTGGGTGCCTTGGGGGGTACTGGTCTGGATTCCTGGCATGGTGTACATGTAGCAACCCATTCAATTATGTCCCTATTCATATTCAGCCACTAAACATAGCTCCTGGCCAGTGCCTTCATTTGGACAATGTCAGGGTGTCCCACGTGCAGTGCCTCTAACATTTGTTTCCTTAGTTTATGGGGTACAACCACTCGATCTCCCCACAATAGACACCCTTTCTGGGCTGACAACTCATGTTGTTGCATCTGAAATGGTTTTAGATCACCCCTCACTGGCCCCGTAGGCCACCCCCTCCACACCCAGTTCAGAACTTGTGCCAAGGTTTTGGCTTTGGCTGAATGTCCCACTATTTTGGCCGCTGTGATAGGGCCAGATGGAAAATCCTCAATGAGTAGTATGGGTGCGACTGGGGCAGGATCCTCTACGAAGTGTGGGAGTGGGCACTGGCTGAGGGCATCTGCGTGACCTATAGTTTTGCCCGGCCGGTGTATTGGTCGGTAATTGTATGCCACCGTGAAAATTTCCCATCTCGTCATTCGCAGGGATAAAATGTTCAGGGTGGGGCGGTCTCCTGCAAGAATGCCAAGAAGCAGTTTGTGGTCTGTAATTAGTTCAAAGTCTCTCCCGTATAAGTATTCATGGAAACACTTGACCCCTGCCACTGCAGCCAGCGCCTCCTTGTCCAGTTGGCTGTATTTCCGTTCCGCCGTTGATAAGAGTTTTTGAGTAAAATGCAATTGGGGCCTCGGTCCCATTTGGCATCCGGTGGCTGAGGACAGCCCCCACGCCAAATGGGGAGGCATCACAGGTTAAGATGAAGGGCAGAGTCTCCTTATATTGTACAAGAACGCTAATAGCAGAGAAGGCAGAGGCTTCCTTCCATCCCCAGGTCCAATTTGCCTTCTTGTCTAGCAACCTGTGTAGCGGCTCAGCTACTGTTGTCTTTTGTGGCAGAAAAATACTATAAAAGTTTAAAAGGCTGAGAAAAGCCTGGAGTTCTGTCTGATTCTTTGGCTTCCTTAATGGCTTTAACTTTGTTTTTGGTAGGGTGTATTCCCGAGCCATCAATTAAATATCCCAGAAATTCAACTTGTGGCACAGCTATCTGACATTTTTCTTTTTTAACCTTAAGTCCGGCTTCTTGAAACCGACTCAGGACTCTCTTTAGTTGGTGGATTAGTTCTTCTTTGTTGTCCCCAGACACGAGGACATCATCAAAGTAAGGCACCACCCCCGAATGCCCTGTTCCATTATACTTTGAAAAAGTCCTGGCGCCACGCTTACACCAAATTGCAGCCGGCGGCATTTAAATGCCCCTCTGTGTGTTACAATACGATGCAGTGGCATCGTCCACCAGCAGTTGCTGATATGCTTGAGCTAAATCGAGTTTTGCAAATGTTTTGCCCTTTCCTAAAGAATGTAATAAATGCTGAATGACTGGCACAGGGTAGGCACTCTGTTGTAATGCCTTATTGATCATGCATTTATAGTCCACGCACATGCGGATTGAGCCATCAGGTTTAATTGGCGTGACGATTGAGGCCTCCCATTTAGCGTGATCAACTGGCTCCAGAACCTCCTGGGCAATTAGTTTGTCTAATTGACTGTCCATTTTGGGCCAGAGAGCAAAAGGGACCCTCCGAGGTTTCATTCAGATGGGAGCGACTTTGGGGTCTAGGTTGAAAGAGATGGGTCTCCCCATGTACTTGCCCAAACTTCCATCGAAAATGTCCGCAAATTCCTTGATCAGCTCCTCGATGCTGTCATCCTGGACGGCGTGGATGCTGGTCACTCCTAAACCCAGAGAGTCGAACCACTCCAACCCAAGCAGGCTTGGCAGGTCGTTGTTCACCACGGTCAGCTGCAATGACCCAACAAAATCTTTGAATTTGACTTGGAAGGATCCGCTCCCTATTACCGGGATGTGGTTCCCTTGATAGTCTTCTAAAAGCACCTTCTGAGGCGTCAATTGTCTCTTTGTCAGCTCCGGAACCGCCTCCTTTATGGTTTTCCAGGACACAATGGTCATGTATGACCCCATGTCCACCTCCATGTCACATGGAGACCCCTCGATGAGAACCGTGACATGGATTTTCTTTGAGCGATGTGCCCTATGATCATTTGGTGTGTTTCTCTTGCTTCTGCAGCTCGGTTTTCTCTTCTGTTGGTCTTTGGAAACTGCGCTTTTCAGAATCCCATTTGTTTTGCAGGCTGCCACGCAAGCTGCCATTGATGGTACAGGACAGGTTGGTTGGCTTGGCAAACCTTTGCTATGTGCCCCTTCCGCTCGCATCTTTGGCAAATGGCATCCTGGAATCTGCAACTCGCTCTGGGGTGATTTCCCCCGCATCCGGTACAAAAAGGTAGTCTTTCTCCCATCTCTGGATTTCCCTTCTTTCTTTCGAAACGTAGGCGATGGATTTCATCACCCTCATCTGTTGATTCTTCATGCTCCGTGCTCTTTTGATGCACGGTGGCAGTTCCTCACGGAGACTGTGTGTCCCATGTTTTCTGGATCATCGCCACTGACTTATTTGAGGCTTCGGTTGCTCTTGCTTCATCGAGCGCTGTCTTAAACGTGAGATCAGGCTTTGCTAGTAATATTCTCTGCAGATTGAGGTCCCTCAATCCCAAAACAAGCCTATCTCGCATCACTTCCTCTATATCTCTGAATTCGCAATGAGCTGCAGCTTTTCGTAGGGCAGTGACGTATTGATTTATCGTCTCACCTTCCTCTTGACTCCTGCAGTGAAATTCGTGTCTTTTCACCATCGCTGATGGTATGGGTGCATAATGTGCTCAGAGAGTTTCCTGGACTGTTGTCCATGGTACCGTCTGCACATTGGCTGGTTCTGATAGTGCTTGAGCCATGTCGAGGACTTCGGGTCCACAATAACTTAGGAAAAGTGCCCTCTTCCTATTGTCTGATATACCCGATAAATCATTTGCTTCCACGAAGCAATTGAATTGGAGCATATATGATTTCCAGCTCTCCATAGCTGGGTTGAATGGAGCTGGTGGGGCGTGCGTGGTCATCTTGGAAGGCCGATGCAGAGTCTCAACTTGCTGCGATGATGGCCGATGCTGCGTGGATGCCCAGCTCAGTTCAGCTCCTTTGTCCTTTGTTCTCTTCGGATCCCATCTTTGTCGCCAGTGTTAAAGTGGGGTTGAATTGAAGAGGCAAGACTTCAGTATAGTGACTACAGCTCTTTATTAGGTAGACTGGTACAACTGACTGCCTGGGCTGTCCGACAGCTCCCTCTTTTAAAGGGAGCTGTCAGGCAGTTCCAGCCACTTGCTCTAATTCAGTGGTTCCCAAACTTTTTCAGTCCACCGCCCCCTTGGTGCTACAAACTCATCCTCAGTGCCCCCACCCCTTCAGGTGGGCGTGGCTTGGTGGTCAGGTGACCGGGTGGGCGTGACCAATTTGTAAAATGTGGTGAAACTCACTTAACAATGCTCTTGCTTAGCAACCAAAAATTTGGGCTCAATTTTGGTCATAAGTCAATGACTATCTCTGCCTGCC